>JAJOOS010004016.1:0-29062 GCA_029582725.1 Solanum chiquidenum
GATAGGTAAAGGTCCACCTAATTCATTTTGAGCTAAAAGATATGACCACTTAAAATTGACCCTTACAATTCACTAGTTCAAAAGACTAGTTTCCGGACTTCACGGTCATTTCTCATCATTTCATCAAGTTCTCAACTCCAAACTCACATGTGAGGCTCTAGTTTCGCTAGTTCGTTTTTAGGGTCGTTACAAGAAGCTCAGTACATAGTTGTTGCATCTGTTGTGAATCAGACTATCTGGCTAAGGAAGATGTTGAAGGACTTGGGCCATGAATAAACAAAAGGTACCAAGATCATGTGCGACAACAGTTTAGCAGTTTCAATCTTAAAAAATCCAGTGTTTCATGGTCGAACTAAGCATATCAAGATTAAGTTTCATTTTATTAGAGAAATCCAACAATCTAATGAAGTGTTGCTTGTTCATTGTTCATCTGAGAACCAGCTAGCTGACATTTTCACTAAGCCACTGTCAAAGGAAAGGTTTGAAGGTCTGAGGAAAAGAATTGGTGTTTGTCACAAAAATGTCAAGGAAGAGTGTTAGAAAATTGGCATTTTTTACGGCTTATAAGTTTTTATTGCTATTTACTTATTTCAGTTTAGTGCTTCCTATTTTCTAGTTGGATTTAGTCAACTTTGATTGCTTAACTTTTTGAAGCTAGTTTCTCCTTTTATAGCTGTTAGTGGCACATATTCTTATTTAGTTTTAACATCCCCTTTGTAAGTGGATATCATATAGGAAATGGTTAGGTTTTTCCTTGTATAAATTTAGATCTTCTGCAAATTAATACATAGCTGGAATTTCATAAGTTCACTCTATTTTTATTCTTCAAATCAGTTCTTGGAGTTTCTATTTTACAATTTGTTCATAATTCTTTAGTTGTTCTTTTTTATTCAAAAATAAAGTATTTCAAAATATTTTCAGTTTCTTAAAGATGATTAAAAAAGTATTTAAAAACATAATGAGATATTTTATGATTTACTAGCTCTAGAATAATCAAGAAACACACATTTAAGAATACGAGAAGTTGATATCTTTCATATGATAAATTTATTAAGGCACATTTAGAGGTGTTTATGAACAATGACATGGAAGATCAAGAAAAACTAGTTGTTATATGCTAAAAAATGAATAATAGGCCATCAAATTGATTATCTTATACTTTGCATGCACATGTACCAAACAATAGAGAAAATGATAATTGACTAATCTATTAAATCATTCAACATTGAGAAGCTAATTATGTCAAAGAACAAATATTATAATTAAAAAGATTTCGAAGATAAAATTCATTAAATAGTAAGAATTTTACAATCTTTGAAGTTCTCAATATACGTAACAACACCGAATTTCTACTATTTAAATATTAGAAAATGATAATTCATAATCTTAATGAGGTCATGGGTTACCACGCAAAGCGCGAATAAGTTATCTAGTTCATTATAAATGCAAAGAACAATGGAGGGGGCATTATAACCAAAAACTTCCAAAAGTAAATACATAGAAACAAAAACAACAGTTTAAGCCTAAACCAAGTACATATGATAGATCCAAAATATAACTTAAAGATTCATGATATGTCATATGTGATAAGTGATGAGTGGTAGATTTTCACTCATTAGAGGTCTATTTAGCTCAAAAATAAATGTCCTCAATGCGTAATTTTATCCTATTCTGATAAAGTATTGATGATTTACAGCTATGAAGGCAAATGGACAAGGCAAGAAATTATGTTTGAAAGAATGACCAAAAATGCAAAAAAATGTGCAAACTATACATTGTTGATCATCAAACGAGAAAGGTGGATTGCCTAATAAGCACGACCTCGCCCAAAATAACAGTGCATAGCACTTGTGTTTATCAAATCAGGTCGGTGAATTCTATTAGAGAAGGTTATACGCCAAATAAGAAAGGCGACTTTGCTGAACATCACCGAAAATGACAGTGTGAAAAGAAAGATTGAATGCTCGAAAGGTGAAACAAGGTGGTACTGAACGATTAACTGAATGTGAAAGACTGACTCAAATGATTTCACCAACTGAGGTTCAAACACTTAAAGCCTAGAGCATGAAAAGGCGAGCTGAGGAGAAAGAGGCGATTCACCAAACGAGCTCGGCCAACCCGACTAATTCTGACGATTGAGTCGTGTATTGGCTTTGAGCTTAGTTTTGGGAAATTATAAATAGCCCAAAGGAGAGAGAAATTATATATCATATCATAAAGTTGTGTATTGAGTTTTGAAATAGAGCTTAGAGAGATAATACTTGAATTTTGTGAAGAACACTTTCTAGGTTTTGGGCTTTATCAACTTTTGTGCTTGAAATTAACAAATCGAAGTTGACCAAATTGGTTTTACTTGTAATTGCTTAATTTCATGTTACTCATGGCTGCTTTAATGGAAGGTATATATCTTTACTTTTTGTGATGGGTGGCTATAACTCCAATATCTAGGGGTGCAATTATGGGGTTTGATGTTGATTTAATATAGTGGGTATTGTGCTATGCTCTATTTTGTTGTTGTTCATACATGAATTTGGTTTAATTAGTATGGGGTTAATTTAAGGGTTAAGATTGCAAACTTAATTCCTACTTTCAATCTCCGATTGATGCTCAAAAGTGATTGATTGGAGTGGGTGATTAGTCTGATACTAGCCATTTAGGTTTTATCTGTGTAACTTGCTTAAAAATAGAGGTTATGAATCGAATCTATTTTTCCTATTTTTGAAAGAGAAAATAGAGTAAGGTATTGGGTTGTTTAGATTGGAAAATTAGATGAGACCAAAATAAGGTTCTATGCATAGATGCTTTGAGATCGAAAGATAATTAGTGTCAATGACCTATTCATGAATGTTTATCACTATAGAGCAACACAATTATCCTTATTTGATATCAATTTCCAATCCCCGCACTCCTAGTTTGCTTGTGAACTCTTGAATTCTTCTATATTTTAGTTTAATTGCGATAATTGATAACCAAAACTTTTTATTAAATTGGTGGAATCATCCACCCACTTGTTCTTACTATTACAAATGAGCGATCTTAAAATCCAAGTTTCTTGATAGGAATTCTCCACAATATACCATTCCATGTGGGATTCGACTCCGACTCTTTGTTGGATGTTTTATTGACTATGACTGTTGTCCCTCTTAATTGGTTTTAAGGAGGACATTTGAGAGTTATAAATAAGTTATGACTCTCTAAAAATATTGTCATACCTATGTCAGAGCCTTAAAAATGCACAACTTTAGAGGATCTTACATACACCCATAGCTATTATTGAAGACTAAATGTTAACCCCTATATGACAACAACAAAGCGTAAAATAGAGAAGTACAAAAAATAGGGTTACATGCCTCAATTAAATGGCCTGGAGCTATGTTATTACACTGTAATAGTACTGATTCTTGAAAATTTTGTGCCTTAGATTTGTAACTTGCAATCGATCAAGTTTGTAGTGCCATGTAGCTTGTCTGGCGAGGTTCATATGATTGAGAATCATGATCTCATGAATTTCATGACTCTATTCTGCCAACACATTTGCCACATTATTGGCTATTCTATAAAAGTATCTAGCTATGATGTTATGTTGGTAAAGGAAAATTTGGACTCCCTTGATAATACTATAAATGTTTCATGGGGTGATATCATTTTTTCGTATATCAACTATTCATTTAGAGTCACATTTCAAAATGATCCCGTAAACTTTTCAAGCTCCCTTTTAACTAGATTCAAAAGTAAAAGGAAAAACCAATTGGCATATATGACAGTAAAATGCAACACTCTAACAAAGTATGAAACATATGTAACTCCACTAAGAGTGTTCTTACTTTTAATTTGAAGTATTTCTATAACTTTGTATGCAGCACCAAATGTAATAAGGCGGTCTATATTAATCTCATACACATGAATTTCAATGTAGTAAAAATCAAGGAGTAAATCTCTATGTAGCTTCTGATCTTGGGCGTATTTATATGCCTAGGAGCCAAAAAACACCTTCACTTTAGCTAAGTTTGAGGACAAATCTTGTGTTTGGATGGTATTTGAGTCATGTATTTCATTTTGATTAACCAATATGATTTGTTATTGTTGGTTGTCAAAGAAAAAGGACTAAAGAAAATGGAAGCACGAGAATTTGAAATGGATCTGATCACTAAGGCGCAAAGAAGAAAGGAAAAGGGGAGAAAAGGAAGTTCAAAATGAAGAAATCCCAGCATCGTATCATGTCCACGACACGGAGAGAGAATTAATTATTTTTACACTGAGGATGTTGAGATAGAAGACTGTGTATCCTCTCCGCGTCGTGGCGAGGAGGAGTTTAATAAAAGTTGAAATTGCCTGGTCCCTACGCGTCGCAAACATGTGCCCTATTTTTTTGCCAATTTTCCCAAATTATAAATAGACGCGGATTTTATTATTTTAATTATTCTTTTTTTGGATTTTTGGAGAACGAAGACTTTGGGAGCTATTTCATCTATTCTTATTTTCATTCTTAATCTTTAGTTCATTCGATTTCTCTTGTGCTTATTGAATATTTCAAGATTGAGAATCATATTATGACTAGCTAAATTCCCTAGTTCTAGCGATGTGGTTACGGGGTGATTGTCTTTTGTTGACTTTGATGGATTGATTTTGGTTATCATATGAATTTCTCTTTTGTTCTTAATTTAATAATTTGTATCTGACCACCATTGAAATAAATATATTGTTCGAATTGAACTTGGGAGAAGAATAACAGGAGAGAACGCACTACTAATAAAATAATGAACACCGACCTATGAATATTGACTTCAAGAAGTCAGTATTCCCTGAAATACCGACTTTCTATTAAAAGTCGGAAAAAGGCTGGTTGCTTTTCAATACCGACCTCTAGAGGTCAGTTTTAATTTTTAAGTTAGAAAATTCATTATTTTATATTCCAACTTCTTAAGGTCACTTTTATATATTTGTTTATTTTGATTTTTATTATTTCCGTCTTCAGGATGTCAGAATATTTATTTTTATATTTTAAAATACCAACATTCAGAGGTCAATATTCTTGATTTATTTTAAATTTTTAAATTTTTGACTTCCAATGGTCGATATTCATTAATTTTTAATATTTCTGACCTCTGGAAGTCAGTATTTTTAAATTTTTATTTTTCTTAATTTTTAAATTCCGATCATTGGAGGTCAGTATTTTATATTTTTTACTTTTGATATTCCGACCTTTGGAGTTGATATTGTATATTTTTTATTTTATTTATTTTTTAAATTCCAAACTTCGGAGGTCGGTATTGTTTATTTTTTATTTTGTTTATTTTTATATAAGAGGTTGGTATTTTCTATTTTTTATTTTATTTATTTTTGAGATTCTAACCTCCATAGATCAGTTTTCTGTTACAAAACTGGCAATAAATTGCTGCAATTTTAGTTGTCCACCTGCATATTTATACCAAAACAGCCCAAAGAGTTGCCAACACAATAATTTTCAACATATACATTAAACTACTTCAAAATAAACGACATCCACTTCAAAATAAACTTCATCCAATTCTAAATAAATATCATCTAATTCAAAATAAACTAAAACATGATCAAAAAATTCCAAAAATATAGAAGTCTAAAATGTCAAATATATACAACTATTTCTCATCACCCTCACTCTCCTTAACAAACACATTATTCCTAAATTAAAGCTAAGTGTCAACACTAGATGGACACAAATCGATCTTGCAAGAAAATCAATTTTGTCATCAATAGGATCATTTAGTGTTGGTACTTATACTTAACAAACACATTATCACCTAATTTAAAGCTAAGTGTCAACACTAGATGAACACAAATCGATCTTGCAAGAAAATCATTTTTGTCATCAATAGTATCAACTAGAGTTGGTACTTATGCTTAACAAACACATTATAACCTAATTTAAAGCTAAGTGTCAACACTAGATGGACACAAACAAATTATCACAAAATTAAAGCTAAGTATCAATACTAGATGGAGACAAACACATTATAAAAAACAATTGTACTTGAACTTTAGAAATTTAAAAACAACAAACCTTATCTCCTACTTTGATGAAAGAAGTAGTATAGTCTTGTAAAACTTTTTTAGATGTTGAGCTTTCTCAGTTTCCTAGCACAAAAAGAAACAATTTAAAATTTCTACATTGGTCATTATAGAGAGATTTAGTCATTATAACATTCAAGAGTGGCTCACACAATTTTAGGATTAGTAAGTACCTAAAATTGATCATACAGAAATGGTTCTATACTATGTTTTTGCAAATTCTCCATTCTTTTGGAAAAGAAAATATAGTATTTTTATATTTTTAAATCTTTGTGTAGTTATACTTGTTGAAGTTTGCAATCCTAGTTCACTTAAACCTCAAAAGAAATGGTCTCTTCACTAAAAGAATATCAATATTTTGTTTCTGTTGAGTTTAGTTTGTCAAATATACTTTGCTTGAATTTTGTAGTGATTATCATTAAGTTAACAAAGGTAAGTCTTTTATCATTTACCTTATAATTCTCTTTTTTGTGAATTATGTAGATTGTTGGAGCATCATTTCTCTCTAAATCAGAAAATATAACTTCAAATTTCCAACACTAACTTCAAATTTCCTCTTCCATTTGTTAAAATCTAACTAGTTATCGACCCCAAATAAGACAAAGATATGTGTTAAATAAGCACTAAAAATAAATTTTCAAAAATTTAAGACTTACCCAAGTTTGTTGTTGCCGCCGTTTGCTGCTTGTGTGGCATTGCGACCTGTTTCTGCTGCTACTGAGGCTGTGCCGGTCGGGAATGGGTGGCATGGCGACGGTATGGGTGAGAGAGGTGAGAGAGGTTTAGGAGTGAGAGAGGACTTAGGGTTTTGAGATTAAAGGGAAAATAATTATCTACTTTTAAAAGAAGTGTTAATTTACCAACTACGGGATGTCGGTATATTTTAAAATAATTATCTATATTTAATTAATACAGACATCGTGAAGTTGATATTATTTAAATAAAATAATCATTTAAATATACCGATCTCTTGAGGTCAATATTTATTAATTTATTTTCACATAAACTGACCTCTTGAGGTCGATTCAATTAATTAAAATTACACACACACACGTATATATATATATATATATATTACATCCTAATTATATAAATTTAATTTTATTGATCAACAGAGGTTTAGCAATATGAAATTAAATATATAAATCTCCTTGAATTGATCATCGTTATTATAATTTTTTGTGTGTTTTATTTTCCACAAAATTGTTCTTCGGAAGACGATTTAAATAAAATTTATTCAAAATATTTCTCAATTTTTTTATATTTAATTGAGAAAAAAAAATATTGTTGTTTATTGAGTTATTTAATACCGCCATCAGGCGGTCGATTTTTACGGTAATTCATTGTTCCCGGGAAGAAATCCAACCTCCAAAGGTCGGTATTTGGTTTTCCCGGTTTTCTTGCATAAAAACCGACTCCTTGTAGTCGGTTTTTTGAAGGTTTTTTATTTTTTATTCTTTTTAACAATACCGACTTACGGAGGTCAGAAGTTACCGACTTAAGTCGGTAATTTTTAGGTCGGTATTCACTATATTTTTAGTAGTGACGTTGACAAAAGGAGCATGATATTCTCTAGATTTAGGATTGATTTGTATCTAGGATAGGGATATACCTTCAAACCTTGCTTGGTTAGTACAAAGGATGAAATTGTAATGTTTGGTATTTGGCTTAGTCTATCCCCACTCAATGATGTAATTAGGCTGCCAATTACTTTAGGTGATTAGAGGTCAGGAGACCATGATCATACATTTAATCCTAAAATAAGTGATTTGATAACCGATTTACATCCATTAAAGAAGATAATATGTATGAATCCATAGCAGGTTACAGCCCTGGAATTTCGTAAGTCATTGTTTGAACTGCAAGTTGAAATTGAAACATAGTAGTTTACTTAATTAATTTGGATACTTAATCACTTAGAATAATACATCACTCTTTGTGGAAACACTTACTTTAAGTTCTAGTTATTTGAAGAATTAAATACAATCAAATCTTAAGTCTATGTTAGTATGATACCTGGCTTAAAAAAGGAGCTACTTTATTAGTTGCACGACCACGTACACTTTCGTGTGCGCTTGGGCGCAACAAACTTTTGGAGCCTCTACCAGAGACTTAAGAATTAGGAAGTATTTGATTTATCTAATTTCTAGAGATATTGTTCAAAGTGTTGACAACTTGATCTTAGTTATTGTTATTGCAGGTTGTGTGCAAACTTCAAGCTGGAAGAAGAACGAGATCTTGTAGACTCACTCGCTGAATCGGAAATATTCGTTCATTACCGAAAAAGGCAAGTATGACTGACGTACTCTGCCCGTCAAGTTGGAAGCGAATAAGTAACGCCAGTAGTTGGGGTTGAACAAGCCGTACCTGTAGTAATGGCAGAGATGATAGTTCACGACGTGGCAATCCCACACACAACAAATGCCACTTCGAGTACTCGGAAACCAGCAACGGGTGGTAGGTTTGAATTAAATTAAAGTAGAGTGTGGTGCAAATACTGCACACTAGGCAGTTTATCAAATTATCTCATGAGGACCCACAAGTGCACACTCGAAACTTCCTCGAAATCAATGACACATACACTCCAACTAGAGTCAACCCTGATTATGTGAGACTCACACTATTCTCATTCTCTCTATTAGGAGAAGTGAGAAGATGGTTGAAATCACAGCCAGTGAACTCTATCATGTCGTGCGATGAATCTTTCTCAAACAATTCCGATATGGTTCTTTCCATCTGGGAAAACAACCAAGCTTAGGAGAGGGATATTGAGTTTCAGGCATAAAGGAGGGGAACTCTTATACCAAGCATGGGACAGATTCAAATCATTGTTGTTAAGTTGTTTGCATCATCATCAGGCGAACGAAGTGTTGGTTCATACCTTCATTGAGGGTTTGTAGCCAAACACAAAAAAAACTTAATTCAGCTGGAGGGCAAGCATTGGAAAAGACATATACTAAACGGTTCACCTTGCTCAATAGGATTCCCACAAGGAATCTTGAATGGAATGGAGGAGGAACTAAACATGTAGTGCAAAAGACCTCTCAGATACAGCTTTGACTGCACAAATTGGTGCTATGTAGAACATGATGAACACCCATTTTAGCTATCTGTCAGTGGAACAATGATGAGTCCAAAGATTGGACTCATTTAGGGCTTTATTTTAATAGAAATTGTGTCCTCAAATGCTTATTTTATCTCAATATCTAATGAAAACCTTTAAGTTTTAGGTATTTCAACTTTGAAGGAATGCATGGACACTACTTCGCAAAAAAGGAACGAAAAGGCTGAAAAGAACAAAAAAACGAAGACATGAGGATCGCCGAGTCCACTTGGTGAATCGCCGAAGGGTCTCACTTCGCCTTTTGTTCCAGTGTGCTGATCCCAAAAGGAAAGGATCAAGTCGGCAAAAAAAGGGAGCAGTCAGCACATCCCCGAGAAGGTCCGCGAAGCAGTACTATGTCGCCCAATGAACCAGAGCACGACGATGCCGAAGGATAGTGCAAGAAGATGATGAGCTACACCAAAGGGCGAATCGCCGAGTTGATCAGCGATTCCGACTAATGTCGCTGAGTGATCCACTACAGCACAAGTGTTTGAAGACTATAAATACTCGTTGAGAGTTATAATTTAGTATCAGTTTTATATGTTTTTGTAATAGGAGTGGACAATATCACTTTTAGCATTACATTATAATTTAGTACTCTTTACTCTCAAGTTTGGAGAGGGTTTTGGAGACTTAAAGAAAGGAGTTCATCTTTCCCAAGTTGGAAGTGGGTCTTCTCCATTCTTCTTTCTTTGCCTAAATCAAGGTTTAATTTCTCATACCCATTTGATTTCACTATCATTTTAGGTGTATTTTGTTATTTCTTGATGTGTGGCTAAAAACCCCCATTCTTGGGGTGTGATTTAGTAAATATGTGTTGATATTAATGTTGGGTCTTGCTTGCTGATAGGTTAGATGCATTTTAATGGTGATTTCACCTAGTGGTTGTGGTTTAATTTAATGGGTTTGTAGTTGCAAATACAAAGTCACCCATGTGTTTTTGTCTTGCCCGAGAGGGAGGTTGCGAAACCAAGACCACTACACTGATGGCTTAAGGAGTGGGTCGACATGAGGTTCAGCCCGAGAGAGTGAGCCCTAGTCCCATATCCTAACACTCAGCTTGAGAGAGTGAGTGGGGTAAGGCGTAGGCTGGTCTTCATGCGGCAAATGGGTGTTCGAGAGGACCGCATTTGAAACGGGGTAAGTTGCCCGAGAGAGAACTTATTTCCATCTAAAGCTTAGCCTAGTCACTATTATCTTGCAAATTTCCTATCGAAAGCATGTACCCAACTATTTATCTCAACTTGTATTGCTGTCACAACCCAAGAACTCCTCCTCATACTTGATTTTCTTGCTATTTTTTTGTTTTTACTTACTTGTGACAAAAACCCCAAATTGATATTTGACACGTTTGTGTCCCCCTTTGATTTACAATGTTTCTAATCGTTAATGTCTTTAGCTACGACTAGTTAGAACTACATTTTATTTTTCTATTAATTCTCAAGACCGCTCCCTTAGGACACGACCCCAACCCTGGGTTGGGTTACTATATTATCAATGATCGTAGACACTCGAACCGTAGTTAGTGTCGTTGGTCCCGATAAGCATCAAAATGGCTCCGCTGCCGAGGAGTGGTGTTCCATGAGAATTTTTAGATTAGTAAATTTTTTGTTCTTCTTAGTTGTAGTTTACTAACCTAATTCTTAGTTTTGTCTAGCTTGTTTGTGTCTTGAGACATGATAATGAGTATACATGATGGGGATGGTGGACCAATGGAGAACCTCCCAGTCGAACTGATGAGATTCAGGGATCATATCCTGAACTTCAAGCATCTAGAAGGAGAACCTTTTCATGAGTCGTGGTTGAGGTTTAAAACACTATTGATACAATTCCCAAGTTATGAAATCACCGACTTAGTTCTACTGGAATGCTTCTCTAGGAGTCTAAATCCCGGAAACAGTGGGTTAATCGACCGACTTATGCCAAGTGGTCGTGAGAAATACTCCTATGAGACCACAGCCAAATTCCTTGACTTTGTGGCTAAAACCAACAAGGATACTGAGAAAGACCAACAATTGATCATTTTGTTGGGTCGGATGGATAACTTGACCCAAAAGGTCGAGGAACTGGAGGTGGTGTCCAAAGAGAAGAGAAAATGCAGACTACCTATTGAGCAGGGAAGATCTATTGACATTGAAAATAAACATATCGAAGATATGTTATTAACCATTCTTCAAAAGCTAAATGAGCAAGATATAGTGCTAGAGAAGATTATAGAAAATGTAGAAGTGCTAAATCAGATGAGCAAATCTCACTATAGTTCTATCCAGCTAATTGAAACTCTCTTGGGTCATGTAATGCCTAATCTCCATCAGGCACAAGACAAGGGGTTGCCAAATGATGTTTTGGCTGACCCCAAAAGTGAAATCTAGGTGCTAACCCACGTCGTGCCACGACGTTAACTAAGGCGTTGTTTGGGAGGCAACCCAAAACCCTTAACTACTTTAATGTTCTTATTTTTTAAATAAATGTGTTTTGATTTTGTAGAATTGGGGCATGAAAAGTTTGTAAAAGGTACAGGATGAATTACTCAAGTCCAATTGGCGAAGCGCCGACAAGATCGGCGACCGCTAAAAAGACTACCATTTGGATCCTCACTTTGACTAAGGGTCTTGTAAAACTCGGCGAGAAAGATGAAAATAGCGAAGCAAATCCACCTAATGTCGCCGAATGGGTGAGATCTGGATGGGTTTTATAAAACCACGGGTTTTAACTTTCAACCTTTTTACATACCCCCTTTACTCTCTATTCTCGCAAAATCACACCTACTTAGTATTTTCAGCATTGTTGCAACTTGTGAATATTTTAGCTGCCTGAGTAGTGCTTGGATCTGTGATAACCTGCTTCTTAGCATAACAATCTCGATCTAATAATCCTGAAAGGTTGGCTCTCCAAACCCTACATTTAATTGTGATATGTATGCTCTCATTGCAAGTAATTTCATCATATGTCATGTGATGTACCTGTCTGATTAATTTAGACTAATCAGGATGCTAAGGCAGGTTTGCCGAATTACTTGGTGATTCGCCAAATTATCCCATATTGCCTTTAACTTCATGCTACTTGTAATCAATGCTCTGTAACTTTCGGTCAGAAATATTGATCGCCAAAATCAGTCGGTGACTGGCCGATCTATTTGGTAAGTCCTTCTCTAATTGTGTTTCTCTAAACTCGATTTAGTTGTTTTAACTTTTTCGAATTCTTCACAGAAGTAGCTAGATCAAAATTTACCGGAAGAAGCAGGCCACCCCAAAGTAGAACAAAAGGGATTGCAATGAACAAGGATGCAGATACATTCAAAAGCAAAGTTGCTAAACTTTCCACAACTTGCGAAAAAAGGAAGGGGAAACACAAGGCCCTTGAATTATCAGATGCAAGCACTGAACATAATGGCTTATATAGAAATGACCCCAATCCATTTAAAAACGTAGGTGTGAGTTTTGATGAGAATGATATGTTAAGAACACAGAGGGTTGAGCGGCGGATTAAGAAGCTGAATGATTCATCCAGGGTCAGGACTCCCCAGCCTACAATTACTACACCTCCAGTTCCAGCGCAGAAAATGGTATTAGCACCTCCAGTACAAAGTCCTCAGCCTAAATCAATAAATCAAGTAAAGGCTGAGGGGCTGAGGAAAATTCTGGAAGAAAAGTGTATGTCCATAGACGGGGTTATAGATAGATACCCAGAGATAATGGAGTGTCTGAGATACCACAAGTTCCAAATCTTCACCAAACCCTGTGGCCCTTATATTCCAAACTAGGTAAGAGAGTTCTACAATGCATATAGTGCACGAATACCCCAGCAAAAGCAACTAGCAGCAGCATTCAAAGAAGTTAGCTATGTGGTTGTCAGAGGCAGGAGAGTGAAGTGTGATAATGAGAAAATCAATGCAGTCTTGGGAATGCCCACAAATATTGGAGATCACTGCCAGTACTTGATCAGAACAAATGAGCTGGATTGGATGAAACAGTGCTTAGCCCCACTAATTGCAGATGAAACTCCAAAGTAGGTGGTGGAAGGAGTTCCAATTGAAAAAAAGAACTAAACATAGCCGCAAGGTTCTAGTTCAGTTTTATCAGCAGCACAATTATGCCATCCCAAAATGAGTCGATCCTTCACCTTGCCAAGGCAGCTTCCCTAGGTTGCGTCATAGAGGAGACTCAGATAAACTTGGGTACAATCATTGCTTCAGAGATACTCATGCGTGCAAAACAGAGTCGAACCTCACTTCCATTTCCAGTCTTGATCACAGAATTATGCAAACGAGCCCAGGTGCCTCAAGATGTCAAGAAGAATGTAGAAGTGATGCACACAGCCTCTACTGATATCCATAGGATCGAAGCCGAGTATCTTAAGGATCAGGAAGAAAGGAAGAAGGTAGCATCGCTGGAGCTACTAAACACAGAACCATCGCCTGCAGAGGCACCTCTGTCTACTCCGACCCCTGGGCCTTCATGTATATACATTGCCACTGTTACTCCCCCTGATTCTTCAGGTTCTTCTACTGCTGCACCATCGCCAAGACCCACCACTTTTACTGCTGATTCCCGACTTCTACTCACCCGGGAATCCCTACTTCGGATGGGACAGCTGGCTCTTTCTGTTGATCATTGAGCTGCTCGCCTAGAGGCCTCTATCCCCGACATGATCTGGATTGCCTTAACTAATGTTGTGACACCTCTGAGCACTACCATTGATGCCCTAGCGGCTAGAGTAGCAGTGTGTGAGCACAACCAAGGATCCACAGAGGAGGTGACGGCTTTAAAAGTTGTCATTGCTGAACTGCGAAAAGATATAGACCACATGAATCTACCAATGTGTCCATGGTCTTTGAAACAGTAGGAATTCCAGATATGACCGAAGTGCCTGAGACTATTACAGGACATGGAGAAGGAATGGAGCATACAACTGATCCAGAATCAGAGGCAGAAATTGACGATGAAATATTTAAGGAAGTTGCAGCAGATGACATAGCCGAGATCGAAGAAATCATGATAGACGTTGATGTGCAAGCATCCTTGACAAAGACTCCTGCTGCTAGACCCAGTGGAGCTGATCCCTCTGGAAGTCACTCCAGGCAGTAATGCCCAGACAGATGGAGCGACTACTTAGCCAGGATCCCCTCTTTACCTCCCTCTCTATCTTTCTTTATTTTGCTTTTCGGGTTATGTGTTAATTGCATTTGAGGACAAATTGCTTTTTGTTTGTGGTGGGGTGAGGCTCACCTTGGTGTGCTATTAATGTTCGTGTATATTTGGGTTGTCTGTTTATAATAGTTTTTACACTATTTTCTGTGGATGATTGAGCTCATGGCTCCCTTTTGGTTTTAAATTATAAAAATGATTTTGACCCTTTCGGAAAAAAAATTATTTTTCAAAATATTTCGCCACCGCCTGTGTTAAAAGTGGATGTTCTTTTGCAAAATTTAAGTCTCGATTCTGATCAATACTGATGACTTGAATAGTGCTCTCAACCGAACAAAAATGAATGTGCGGCTACGGCGAGACCAAATGAAGTTGCATAGATAATATGTGAACTTTTTGCATCTTGTTGTGATTAGCCATGTATCGAATTGATTCTCTTGTAATGACCATTGCACACTAGTGAAAGTGTGTAGTCTTATTTGACTTAAGTGTCAATGCCTTGTATGATTAGCTTACTTTGAACCATGCATGAATAAACCCAGAATTTTCCCTGTTAGTCTGATTGATTTAGAAAGGTGTCCTCTTGAGATGATCTTAGGCAACTTTAAAGAGTGTGAGCTAAATTTGACATATACCACTTTTGTGACCTACCGTGAGCGTGTGAAACTCTTTTGAACACCCCTTGAGCCTTACCTTTCTTTGGAAGAAAGTTGATGAACCCTAGACCTTACTTTACCCACTACCTATAATCCTCTTGAGTTGTGATTTAGTGAATAGCCAACTTAGAGGGTGTGGTGAAAAGGAAAAGGAGAAGTCAAGAAGTGCAAGAAAAAGTCTCTTTAACCCATGGTATTGCGAAATAAAATGGAAACCCTCCATAAAAAGAAAAGAAATATATATATATATATTTTAATCTTTGAATAAAGGTGCAAAAGGAATTGGGTTTCCAAGCAATACATGGAGAGAGAATGAAAGGATGACTTAGAAGCACTGGAAGAAAAAGTGACAAGGGAAAGGAAAAGGACGTTTAGAGAACACCACATATCATGAGGATGAAGAAGTCACTGAGCCTAAGTGACCATACCTTTGCACTCAGCTCCATTACAAGCCTTGAAAAGACCTTTTTTATCTCGAGTAAGCCGAATCGAAAGTCGATTGGAAAATAAGGGCAAACCTATGGGTGAAAACATGCATTGTGTTCCTCTTTTTGAGTGTGAGCATTGCATCTGATTCCTGATCTTAAATTGATTAACTACTGTGTGTGAAAATGGAATCATTCTTTGTGTGAGGGCATTTAGATACTTTTCTTGAGCTTAAACTTTCATTAGTAGCAAGTATTGCGAGCATGAGAATCTTTGGTAATGGTGTGTCACAACTTGAATCTTTGAGCTAGTGTAGCACTGTTTAATACACCCTTTTTGAACGACTGAACTTGAGTTTGCTTGAGGACAAGCAAAAGTTTAATTTGGGGGTGTTGATGAGTACACAGATTGGACTCATTTAGGGCTTTATTTTAATAGAAATTGTGTCCTCAAATGCTTATTTTATTTCAATATCTGATGAAAACCTTTAAGTTTCATGTATTTGAAGTTTGAAGGAATGCATGGACACTACTTCGCAAAAAAGAAACGAAAAGGCTGAAAAGGCAAGAAAACGAGGACCTAAGGATCGCCGAGTCCACTTGGTGAATCGCCGAAGGGTCTCACTTCGCCTTTTGTTCCGGTGTGCTGAGCCCAGAAGGAAAGGATCAAGTCGACGGAAAAAGGGAGCAGTCAGCGCATCGCTGAGAAGGTCCGCAAAGCAGTACTATGTCACCAAATGACCCAGAGCACGACGATGCCGAATGATGGTGCAAGAAGGCGATGAACTACACCAAAGAGTGAATCGTCGAGTTGATTGGCGATTCTGAGAAATGTCGCCGAGTGATCCACTGCAGCACAAGTTTTTGAAGACTATAAATACTCGTTGAGAGTTATAATTTAGTATCAGTTTTGATAAGTTTTAGTAATAGGAGTGAACAATATCAGTTTTAGCATTACATTATAATTTTAGTACTTTTTACTCTCAAGTTTAGAGAGGGTTTTGGAGACTTAAAGAAAGGAGTTCATCATCCCCAAGTTGGAAGTGGGTCTTCTCCATTCTTCTTCCTTTGCTTAAATCAAGGTTTAATTTCTTATAACCATTTGATTTCACTATCATTTTAGGTGTATTTTGTTATTTCTTGATGTGTGGCTAAAAACCACCATTCTTCTGGTGTGATTTAGCAAATATGTGTCGATATTATTATTGGGTCTTTCTTGCTAATAGGTTAGATGTATTTTAATGGTGATTTCACCTAGTGGTTGTGGTTTAATTTAATAGGTTTGTAGTTGCAAATACAAAGCCACCCATGTGTTTTTGGCTTGCCCGAAAGGGAGGTCGCGAAACCAAGACCACTAGATTGATGGCTTAAGGAGTGGGTCGACATGAGGTTCAGCTCGAGAGGGTGAGCCCTAGTCCCATATCCTAACACTCAGCTTGAGAGAGTGAGTGGGGTAAGGCGTAGGCTGGTCTTCATGCGGCAAATGGTTGTCCGAGAGGAACGCATTTGAAACGGGGTAAGTTGCCCGAGAGGGAACTTATTTCCATCTAAAGCTTAGCCTAGTCCCTATTATCTTGCAAATTTCCTATCGAAAGCATGTACCCAACTATTTATCTCAACTTGTATTGCTGTCACACCCCAAGAACTCCTCCTCATACTTGATTTTCTTGCTATTTTTTTTGTTTTTACTTACTTGTGACAAAACCCCCAAATTGATATTTGACAGTTTTGTGTCCCCCTTTGATTTACAATGTTTTCAATCGTTAATGTCTTTAGCTATGACTAGTTAGAACTAGATTTTATTTTTCTATTAATTCTCAAGACCGCTCCCTTGGGACACGACCCCAACCCTGGGTTGGGTTACTATATTATTGATGATCGTAGACACTCGAACTGTAGTTAGTTTGTTGGTCACGATAAGCATCAAACAACAACATGCACATGTAAATATGGTAGAATAGTCACAAATGTGGTGTGAGATATGTTGAAGTGGTGATCATATTGCAGATAGTTATGGAGCAAACCCGGATTCTATCAACGTTGTAGGTAATGCATAGCGAGGAGGGGGTCACCAAAACTATGGCAATACATATTATTTGAGTTGGCAAAACAATCCCAATTTTTCTTGGGGAGGAAATCAAAATCAGATACAGGGCCAGAATCAATATAGACCGCAAGGCCATGGGCAAGGTTATCAACAGCAGGGTCAAAGAGATAATCAAAATAGCCTGCAAGTAACATGAGCACTGAGGAGATGTTAAAGAAAATCATGGCTGATCAAGCTAGAGAAAATGTGAACATGGATAAGATAGTCTCTGATTTGAGAATCAAATCAATTTACAACTCAAAATCTAGAGAAGCAATTTGGGCAATTTTCTAGTGCTCAAAATTAACGTCATCAAGGATGTTTGCCAAGCAATATTGATCCTAATCTGAGGCAAGTAAATGTGGTGGGTACTCGTAGTGGGTTTCAATTGGAAGAATTGGCTCCAAAGAAGAGAAACAGTGAAACTTTAGTAAGGGGGGTGGGGGGAGAAGACCAATGAGAGTGGACAGAGTACACATGAGGAAACAGTGCAACCAATAGTGAAACAGCGTCCGCAATTTCCTCAAAAGTTTAAAAGCACTACAAGGATGAATGCTTTGATAAGTTTATTTGTCTTCTCAAGCAAGTTCACATTAATCTACCTCTTGTTGATGTTTTGTAGGGAATACCAAGGTAGGACAAATATGTGAAGGAGATTGTAGCGAGCAAGAGGAGGCTAACAGAGTATGAATATGTGTAACTCACTGAAGAGTGCATCTCCAGGATTCAAAACAAGCTCCCCATAAACTGAAAGATCTGGGTAGCTTTACGGTCCAGATCACTACAGGGAAAAGCATTCATGCTCGAGGGTTGTGTGATCTAGGGGAGAGTATTAATCTAATGCCAACATCTCTGTATAGGAAATTAGGGTTGGGTATTCCTAAGCCCACTACCATTATCTTACATTTGGTAGATCGCTCTGTAGCGAGGTTGGAATGTGTTGTGGAAGATGTTTCGGTCCAAGTGGGATCATTGATATTCCCAATTGATTTTGTTGTGCTGAATTTATGGATGACTTCTCGGTTTTCGGTGAGCATTTTCACCTCTGTTTGCGTAATCTTGACAGGGTCCTTGCTCTATGTGAGGAAACAAATCTTGAATTGAATTGGGAATTTGTCATTTCTTAGTTCGAGAAGGCATTGTGCTAGGTCATAAAGTCTCGATAAGCAGGTTAGAAGTTGATAGTGCCAAGGTAGAGGGAAGTGAATAATTTCCACCTTCTATCTTAGTGAAAGGAGTCAAAAGTTTCCTTGGGAATGTTGGATTCTATAGGAGGTTCATCATGGATTTCTCCAACACTGCTAGACCTATGTGTATTATATTGGAGAAGGAGGCTAAATTTGTGTTTAATGAAAGTTGTGTGAAGGCCTTTGAGTTGCTGAAGAAGAATCTAATATAAGCTCATATCTTAATTACTCCTACTTGGGAGCTACCTTTTGAGCTTATGTGTGAAGCTAGTGATATAACAGTGGGTGCAATGTTGGGCCAAAGAAAGAAGAAGGTGTTTCACTCTATTTACTATGCCAGAAAGACCCTTGATTCGGCACAGGCAAATTACACAGTAATAAAGAAGGAGATGCTTGCTCTAATCTTTGCCTTCGACAAGTTCAGATCTTACTTGGTAAGTACTAAGACTATTGTTTACACTGATCATAATGCAATCAGGTACCTTTTTAATAAGAAGTATGCAAAGCTAAAGCTTATCAGATAGATCATGCTACTCCAAGAATTTGATCTGGAAATCAAGGATAGGCAGAGCACTGAGAATCAAATCACTGACCATTTGTAAAGATTGGAGGATTCATCTCATGTGAAAAAATGAAGGACAGATTTGTGACAAGTTTCTTGATGAGAAATTGTTAGCTTTAGACACTGCGCAAGTACCTTGGTATGCTAATATTGTGAACCTTCTTATGGATTGTTCCTACCTGGTGCTTCTACCCTCCCAAAGCAAAATCTCAGATATGATGCAAGGTTTTACATATGGCATGATATACTCCTATTCAAAGCAAGGGACAGACCAAGTAGTGCGAAGGTATATAGCTAAAAATGAGGTGAGACAAGTGTTGGAGAGTTGTCACTCTTCATCATATAGAGGGCGCCATGGAGGAGAGCATACATCACATAAGGTATTGCAGTCGGGTTTATTTTGTCCAACTTTGTTTAAAGATATTGCACCTTTTGTGAAGGGTTATGATCAGTGTCACAGAATGGGAACCATTTCAATACGGCATGAGATTCCATTGAGCAACATTCTAGAGATCGAGATATTCAATGTATGGGGGATAGACGTCATGGGCTTTTCCCTGCCTTCAATGGGAATCAGTACATTATAATGGTAGTGAACTATGTGTCTAAGTGGGTTGAGGTTGTCACCTTGCCTACTAATGATGTGAAGGTTGTGGTGAATTTCATCAACAAGCACATAATCACCAGGTTCAGAACTCCAAGATCCATGATCAGTGATGGTGGTAAGCACTTCATAAATTATTCAGTGCAAAATTTATTGGCTAAATATGGAGTGTGACACAAGGTAGGTACACCGTATCATCCTTTGACTAGCGGTCAAGTAGAGGTATCAAATCTAGAGGTTAAGTATATCTTACAAAAGACTGTGAATGCACAACGAAAATATTAGGCTAAAAAGTTAGATGATGCATTTTGGGCATACAACATTGCGTATAAGACACCAATATGAACTTCTCCCTATTGGATGGAGTTTGAAAATCATGCCATCTTCCGACAGAATCGAAATACCAGCCTATTGTGCCATAAAAAAGTTGAATCTGGATCCTGAATTGGTTGACAAGAGAAGAATAGGTCAATTGCATGAGCTTGAGTAGATCCGGCTCCATGCCTATGAAAAGGCCAAGTTATAAAAAGAGAAGACGAAGAAGTGGCATGAAAAGCACATTGTACCACATCCCATTGAGCCGGGCCAGTTGGTGTTGTTGTTTAATTCGAGATTGAAGTTGTTCCCTAGAAAACTTCGGTCAAAGTGGAGTGGACCATTCGAGGTGGTGCGAATAAATCAACATGGGGTTGTGGAGCTAAATAATAAGGACAAGAGCTCCACATTTCTAGTGAATGGGCAACGAGTAAAACACTACTTTGAAAATGATATGGATTTTAAGCGAGAAATGCTCGAGTTAGATGATGAATGATGAATGAGTTGGGTCGAGCCACGACGTTAAACCAGATGCTACATGGGAGATAATATGTGACCACATGTATTAGATAGTAATTTGGTTTTCTTTTCTCTGATTTTCATTCTGAGGACTTAGTTAATTTTCTTTCTTCATGTAATAGTTAAGATATATAAAAAAATAGAGAAAACACAAAAATATGAGTTGTGACATGACCAAAACTAAGGCGATGGATGGGAGGCGACCCATAGGATTTGTGTTAATTGGGTGTTATTCTTGAAATTTGGAGGTAACATGGCTCTGTATTAGAGTTGCATCGCAGAGGTTCCCAGCGTTAATAGTGGACTCTATAATAGGAGCGCGTCACGGAGGCAGCTTAGTTTTTTTATTTCGACAAGAATTAAAACTTTCCTCAAAATTAAAGGGTCTTCGTAATGGAACCACATTGGGGAGAGAGTCACTATTTTGTTATTTCACTGGAATCAATTTTCTAGCCAAACCAGAGGATTTTGTAATGGGGTCACGTCACGTCTGGCAAGTAAGATTTTTGATTCTCATTAAATAGACGGGTTTTACCCATCAACCCTTAAAGAAAACCGACCCAATCCCTCCTTTCACCCCTAAATTCACTCTAATTCCCCCATTGTTTTTACCTCAACCCCATGATTTCACCCTTTCCTTCTCCCCTCACGATTTCTCAATGTCAAATCCATAACCCAGAGGCTTTCCACCATCGATTTTCCCTTAATCCTATCCATCTCTCACGTGTAAGGTATGTTCTCTCTAGTTGTTCCTTTCATTTTAATGCCCCTTTTTGATACCATATATGGGGAATGATGTTTTGAGGCTTTTGTGTGTTGAATATGGTGGGTCGTATGGGAGTATGATTGTGTGGGGTATAATTGGGAGAATTTTGAATATCATGAAAGGCCTATTTGTGATGTTTTTTAAGTGTGTGTATGATTATTATGTTGGGCGTAAAGTTTTGGGTATCACCCTTTAATTAATGAGAGTTCATAGTTGGGGTGGGTGTGTATGATTAAAATAGCCTAACCATATGGGTGTATTGGGTAGTTTTTTATTTTTGTATACTTGTAGTGATGGTGAGAATGTTGTGTGGGTATGAATGTCTAGTGTTGAATTGGTAAATTGTGTTACTCACCTTGTGTTGATTTTTTGAGGGAAATTCTATGTACCGACTTGTTTAGCATGGGTAGTACGCACGAGTAAGTGTGGGGTGGTCCTCTTACCACCCATGCCTTGTGATTGTTATATGTACTCTTATGGGCTAAGATGGTTTTGTATGGGTTGTGTTCATTGTGCGGTCATTATGTCAGGAACCCAACGCCCCAGTAAGAAAGTGGCCTCCTCAAGCTAGAGGAAGAGAGTTTGTAGTATGCTGAATGTTTCTCCCGTCCCAGCAATCCCGTGTGGGCAAACACGCCAGTTTGGATTGAAGGCAGTAGCCAAAGAAGGAAATATGTGGTGGAAAAAGCACACAGAAACACGATACTTCTCTGACGTGTGCATTGAGCAGGATAGTTTGGCCAGGGACTTCCCCTAGATTTTGAGTCGGATCCAAGAGCTCCATTTGAAGTCTAATTTTGTTGAGCCTGTGAAATGCAATTTACATGTGGTTCACAAATTCTATGTTAACAGGGCAACAAAATCAAGGTCGCACTTTATGAGGGTGAGAGGAGTTGATGTGTCCCTCACTCCAACAGTTTTGAATGACATATTGGGCACTGCAGCTAACACTGATCCCTTGGTATTGATGGGATTGAACATTCACCCCCCTCACCAAGACATTAGACACACTCTCTATGGGTCGCAGTCTATGGTTCGGTGGACCAAACACAGTTCAAAGAGATTCCACCAATCGTTGATGTATGCTCCCATGATTAGGGAGACTCGGGTTTGGTTGAAGATCATTATGAATTCCTTGATTATCGAGTTGAATTATACGGACATCACTCGTGACAAAGTATTTTTGTTGTATGCTCTAATGAATGACACAAAATTGAACCTGGGGGCAGTACTTAAATCCTCCATGAGAAAGGCCCGGGTTAACAGGGGCTCAAGTATGCCTTTGGGGGCTTTATCACCTATTTTTGTCATTCGGTAGGTGTTCTGGAGGAGAGATTGGATTATATAGCGCCACTCTTTGTTGTGCCAGAGGACGTTACCAAGACGAAAGGGTGTAATAATGATTTTGTTCCACCACTTACAACGGCAGAGCCCAGAGACGCGATGAGATAATTATGGCCCACATGTATGGGCTACAGATACTGAGGCATAGGAATGTATTTTAGGCCTCAACTGTGAAGCATCTTAGGGATATGGACACTAGGTATCCTCTAAATGTGCATGCGAGGGTAATATTGGGCATTGGGCCACAGTTCTTTGAGCATATGGATGATGATGTGCCCACATATGAGGACAGGTTGTGGACCGGCTCTGATGTGGATTCTGACTCCGAAACGGAGGATGTGGACCCATTGTAGGCCATGGAGGAGGCCGTGGAGGAGATTTCGTGGAGGATTGATCAGGGAGTGCTTCACCTTACCTTGTACTTGAGAATTTTGATGTTTTGTCGCACTAAGGACAATGCTTGCTTTTGTAATGTGGGGTGGGGTGTGAGTTCATCTATGATGTATATAGTGGTTTGAACAATAGTAGTTTTGTTTATATTATTTTTATTTTGGGTTCCTTGGAGCTTGTTTTTGATTTTTTGACCAAGGATAGTCCTTTGAACCGTACAAAATACAAAAAGATTTTTCTTCTTAGGATTGAGAAAGTCCTCGTAGTTGAGTCAGATTGCTCTATGATAGATGGATGACGATCGTCTTAAGGGTAATTTTCGTCATTGAGTCTTAGGTATGGTGTTTGTGCTGAAGCTTAAATTCTGAAAAAGAAATCTTGTATGAAAGCATGTGGATTCCTTTGAATTCTTGTATTTAATTTTAAATATTGCAACTTCAGCTTAATTTGAACTTTTACATGAGTTGAGTGTTGTGATTGATGATAAAGCTGACTTGAATTGAACTTGTGCCATGTGTGGTGAGAGATTTTGTATTCCATGTAGTGCATCTTAGTGTAGAACTTGGCTTGCATGTTATTAAAGCGAAATTGAAAGTGTATTTTGTTTAGGAAATGATAATAAGCCTCCTTTGATATGTTCAGAAATTTTAGCCTTATCAGCTATACTCCCACTAGTATCCCCATTGAGCCTGTAGCTTCTTTTTTTGTTGGTAGCCGCATTCTTACCTGAACAGTTTTATTGAATCCCTAGTTGTTTGCACCCTGCTTGCCTAAGCACTGTAGCATAGACTAATTGGAATTAATAGAATTGAAAGTCATTAGATAGTTTAAGTGTCAAAAGGTGATCATTGATAGACGCAAGGTGATGAAAAATCCCTCATTGAAAGAATGAGCCCCGATATAAAAAATTAAAAATTAAAAATAAAAATAAAATTAGTATACGAAATAAAGATCTAGGTGGAATTCATGAAATGATGTGAGTTACTTGTGATAGGATTGTTAAAGAGAGGGCTACAAAATGAACAAAAAGGAAATAAAGAGGTAATGAGGTCTAAAACGTACACAGTGCTTAGAAAAGTGTAAGTCACTATTATATAGCCTTCCAACTCGTTCCCTAGCCTACATTACAACTCATGAGAGTCCTACTTGATTCTTTGCAAAGCATGCTTAATTAGTGGAGATATACATAATGGAAAAGCATATGGTTCTATGTGCATTTATGTGAATGTTCCTTGTGAATGTAAGGTTTGAGTCTTGATGATAAGTCCATACGTTGAGTGAGTTTGTGGACTACTTTCTTTGCGTGAGGTGCACTTGTTTGATGAAAGATCAGCGGTATCTGATGGTTAGCATGAAGCTTTAATGTTTAAGTTGCTAAAAGTTGTTGAGTCAATATCTGAAATCATGTAGTGTCTATATGAAGGCTAAATGTGAATCAAATCATGCTTATTTTGATTTGATAAAAAATTCTTGAAAGTAAGTTGCGGAACCACAAATGCTTTTGTTAGTGAGTCTAGCTCTAGGGTGTAGGATGGTAAATTGTTCAGGGACAAACAAAGCTCTAAATGTGGGGTGGTGATCTTGGGTGTGTTTATATGCCTAGGAGTTAAATAACACCCTTACTTTAGCCAAGTTTGAGGACAAGTTCTTGTGTTTGGGTAGTATTTGAGTCATATATTTCATTTTGATTACCCAATATGATTAGTGATTGTAGGTTATTAAAGAAGAAGAACAAGGTACAAGAATATGGAAGCACAAGAATCGGAAATGGATTTGATCACTAAGGCGCAAAGGACAAAGGCAAAAAGGAGAAAAGGAAGTTCAAAGTGAATAAATCTCAGCATCGTATCCTCTCCGCGACGAGGAGAGGGAATTAATTATTTTTACACCGAGGATGTTGAGGCAGAAGACTGTGTATCCTCTGCGCTCGCGAAGAGGAGAAGTTTAATAAAAGTTGAAATTGCCTGGCCCCTGCGTGTCGCGGACCTGTGCCCTAATTTTATGTTGATTTTGCCAAACTATAAATAGACTCGGATTTTATTATTATATTTATTATTTTTCTAGTTTTTTGAGAACAATGACTTTGGGAGCTATTTCATCTATCCTTAGGGTTCATTCCTAATATTTACTTCATTCGATTTCTCTTATGCTTACTGAATATTTCAAGATTGAGAATCATATTATGAGTAGCTAAATTCCTAGTTCTGGGTTGTGGTTACGGGATGATTGTATTTTATTGACTTTGATGGATTGGTTTTGGTTATTGTATGAATTTCTCTTTTGTTCTTCATTTAGTATTTCATGTCTGGCCACCATTGAAATAAATGTATTGTCCGAATGAACTCGGAAGAGGAATAAGAGGATAGAACGTGGACAAATGGAGCATGATCTCAAGATTTAGAATTGATTTGTATCTAGGATAGGGATATACCTAGAAACCTTGCTTGAACAGTACACGGGATGAAAACATAATGCTCAGTAATTGATTCAGTCTATCCCACTCAACGATGTAGTTAGGTTGCCAGTTACCGTAGGCGATTAGAGGTCGGGAGACCATGATCATACATTTAACCCTGAAATCATTTATTCGATAACCGATTGACATCCATTAAAGAAGACAATATGCATGAATTCATAGCAGGTTGTAGCCGTGGAATTTCTCAAGTCATTGTTTGAACTCCAAGTTGAAATTGAATCATAGTAGTTTACTTAATTGATTTAGATACTTAATCATTTAGAATAATACATCACTATTTCTAGAAACACTTGCTTTAAGTTCTAGTTATTTGAAGAATTAAATACCATCAAATCTTATGTCTTTGTGGGTACGATAATCAGCTCTTAAAAAGAGCTACTTTATTACTTCCACGACCACATACACTTGCGTGTGCGTTTGGGCGCAACAGCTTCGTCCAAAAATCCATACAATAATAACTCACATTTCACACTACCAATAGAATTCATGTTCAGGAGACAATTTTCGTAATGTAAGAACCCATGATGAACCATTTTTTATTTCCCTTGAGGAATAATCAACCTATTTCCAACTAAAACAAGAAAGAAGTTGATCCTTTTCTATTGAACGCATGTACTCCTTGACATAATCTCTTGCATCCAAAAGAATGCCTATGTTTAAGCTATTAGGCATGATGCTTTTAATACGAAATAAAGTTCCTCACTCGTTGATGATAATTGATACATGTGTTAAATTGTGTGGGACACTGTGACAATGTTAATGGGATAATGCCAAAGCAAGAAACAAAGTACGTACAGTCACTGTGAAGGCTGGCGATTTGGAAGATTTCCAAACGTTCAAGTGTTATTATAATGCATAGTGATTTGGTAAAGTATAATTAGGTCAATTAATGTTCAATGGCCTTATAGATTCATCTCATGTGTACTATACAATAATTTATGATTGTGATCCATTTAATTATATACTCATTATTAATAATTAAAAACAACAAAGCCATCAACTATTATTAATTTTTAAAACTATCAGATAAAGCAATTAATTGTGCATCCTAGCCAATAAATTTCTCAAAAAAAATAATTAATTAAGACTGGCGGGAATATGCGGACTTCCTGGCGTGTTTACTTGTCAAACCTTGTACCTTTTGAGAAGATCATACCTATCAATAAAAAATATGCATTCATTTTTCACAAGTATGATAATACCAATGTTGCAAGTTTGTTACTGAGAATTCACAACATCCCTTCTTTTTATCACCCATTTTGCAAGTATTGGGAAAAAAATATGAGTACCAAGCATCCTTTATGTGTCCAATCAACTTGAGTAGAAATGATGCTCATCACAACATAACCAGTGTAGTTTAAAAAGGGTAAAGCGTACGTTGAACTTATTCCTATTTCGTAGAGATAGAGAGCGTTTCCGTTAGACCTTAACCTTAAATAAAGACTACCAAATAGTTCAAAAAAAGGGGATACATATAGGAGAGCAATAACAACAAAATGATTTGAAATGCAAAGTAATACACAACAAATAAGAGAAAGAGTATTAACGAAAATGAAATAATGCAATAATCTACTACTGCAAAGAAGAAAGTTCTGAAAACGTAATTTAGCATAGATCATAATGTAATATTATCTTGAAACTTTTGTTATCCTCGACTCTCAAAAAGGTTTGCCTGCAAAACATAAATAATTTTAAAATGTTAACAGTTTAATGTGTACATTAACAAATGGAAATAAAAGGATTCATCCAATATGAACCTGATCACGAGGAAGTGAATAAGACTTGTGTGAATGTGCTACAGTATGTCTAAGAGGAAGGTTCATGCACAAGTGATAAAAATGAAGTTAACTGAAAATGATATACATATTTTTTGACCTTAGATCAAAAAATATTACCGTAATTAGCATTTGAGTAAAGCTAGGACATTTCATCATATCTATCTATCTATCTATCTATACTATCTTAAAAGCATCAACACTCAAACTTGAATGTTGAATTACTATAATACCCCCAATTAAAAATACTCAATTTATTTTATTTATTAATTTTATTATTTGTATTATATTAAAAATAGATACCTTTTGACATTAAGGGTTGTGATTTTTTCAAAGAGTTGTGACTTTTCCAAAAGGTTGCGACTTTTATGATGGGTTGTCACATTTTCGATGAGTTGTGACTTTTCGAAGGGTTGTGATTTTTTCAAAGGGTTGTGACTTTTTCAAAGGGTTGTGCCTTTTTCAAAGAGTTGTGACTTTTTCAAAGGGTTGTGACTTTTTCGATGAGCAGTGACTTTTTCGAAAGATTACAACTTTTCTGATAAGGCACAATTAGCACATATTCATATTACTATTTGTTAGCTATAAATAGAGTAGTTTCCTCTCACTTTTAAACTACAATTTTTTTTAAGTTTTGTACTCTTCTTCTTCTTAAAAAATCGCAAGGGTTATTTGCAACAGTTGATTAAGTTCAAAATTCAACGAAATTCGAGGCATCACATAAAAAAAGTTGGCGAATAAATTATAGCAAATCATTCAACAATTCACACTCGTATTTTTTCTTACGATTTTCATGAGTTAACAGTGACGAAAAGTTGTGGGAAAGACAATAATAATAAATAAATATGAAAAAAGTCACATCATTTGGGTAAGATATTTCTTCTTTGTTTTTTCATTTTTTATTCTTTTTACCCTTACGGAGGAGTTTATTTCTAATTTTGCTAAAACAACAGGCATCATCATAGTCCATTGAATTATTAGTTTGGATGTTAAATCCACTATTTCAAAATGGATTTTAACTTTTACTTATAATATGATAATATAATCATGATAATAATTATTTTTTAATAGATATGTAAGTAAAAATGAACGGATCAAGTAAAGTTTTGGTGGCAAGAGATTTCAATCAAATGGAACACTATAGTGAATATAGTATGAACATATATTTTCGTCTTTCTTCTTCGTTGGTTATGTATTGTTTCATATATGTTTTTTCTTTTTTATGTTTATATTGAGTATGCAATTTTTTTAGTATGAATTTCCTCTTATTTTGTGTTCATTTTAATTTGAGAAAATGTTATGTCACAAGATACACTCCTTGCTAGCTATATAAAAATAGATAAGAAAATTGTGATTGATCATAAAATAATCTTAAATCAAATTAAAGATTCTATAAATAATACTGAATTTTATTCATCTATTAACTTTTATTATTGAAAAAGTTTGATATTTTATATCACGATACATCTCCTATAAGATACTAGATTCTTTCATTAGACAACAACTATATGATATGTATGCGGCAGAAACAAGGAGAAGACTACAATTCTACAAAGATAAGGTAGAAACTTAAAGAATGAAAAAAATAAAATCCACCAAAGGTGATATTGTTCATATATTATAATTAAATTATGCTACTGAAATATATATATATAT
>JAJOOS010004017.1:0-48763 GCA_029582725.1 Solanum chiquidenum
TGTGAGGCATTTTGCAGTTATCTAGTATAGATTTCTTTCTTTCTAACCAGATTCTATTAATTACCAGGTGTTCTTATTTCAAAAGGCAGCTGTTCACAGGTGCAATATGGCTGGTAAACCTGCTGTGGTCACTCGTGTTGTGGACAGTATGACTGATAACTTGCGACCCACTCGTGCTGAGGCAACAGATGTTGCCAATGCTGTATTGGATGGTAGCTTCTGTTCTTTGACAGGCCTGTTGTCACATTAATTTGATATACTAGATTCCTATGTGAAAAACGTGGAATATATGCTAAATATATGTGGTAGGTATAAACGTGCCTTTTTGGCCTTGTCTCCAAGATGCTTCATATAATTTTTCTTTCCTCCCAGGTAGTGATGCAATTCTTCTAGGTGCAGAGACCCTGAGAGGCCTATATCCTGTTGAGACTATTTCCACTGTTGGTAAAATTTGTGCAGAGGTAAATCTTACCTCGTTGCTGTTCTACATATGCCTTATGCTACCATTGTAAATTCATTGTCAATGGACCCCCTGATTGTCTTCTTTGAATCTTCTTTTCCCCATTCTGTCATTTGTTCTTTATACTATTAACACTCTAATCATCAACCTTCAGAGTACAATTTCTACTGACTTAATGTCACATTTTTGGTAAGATTGAACAGTATCATATATATGGAGCACAAAGTACACCTAATATCAGAAATAGTAGTTAATAGACTAATGTACTCCTGTATTGATGCCATAAAAAGTAAAAGCTGTGTTGACTTGACGTATTACCATGATTGTGGTCCTACCTTACAAAAAGCACGATTATGTTGAATTCAATGTTTATTCTTTACTCATAGTGGAACTGTTAAAATCCATTCTGAAGATCAGATAACTTTTCTAAAGCATACCCCCTAAAGTGAAATTGAGTGCGCCAAAAGCACTTTAATCATGTATAGTGAAAGTTCTAGATGCTTGAAAGGATTTCAGTTCATAAGTGGTGAAGTCTTAACATACATCAAAGGTACATGGATAGGCTTGCAGTAAGTAATTTTAAATGGCTCATGCTCAGTGCAAGTTCTTGGGGACAATCAATTGCTGCGATGGTGTGAATTAGTCATGCAGCTATGGAAGAAATGAATTAGGAAACATATTTAACTAGACCTATCTTCACCATCTGTTTCTCTTTTAAGGACCTCTTCAGTGATGAGTTCACTATGCAACGAAGAGAAATACGGAGAGAAGCTCAATTTCTAAACTCGGATATACCATGGTTCAATATTTTCTACCACATTTTGTTGGGTAGGGGATGAATAACCTACTAAAGGTTGTGAATTTGGTTAACGGTGTGCTAGTTAAGCCAGTACATTTTTCTAGTCAAGTTTGTATTTAGCCAAAATGGCACAGGAGAGGAACAAATCTGTAACCAATTAGTCATAAGGCTGACATTGTGGCATAACCTTATCTTTTTGTGTTTCATATTTGCCTTTTAAAATTCACTTTGTGCCTTCCAAGGTGGTGTCTTGTTGATTTCAATGTAGCCAGATGATAATTCTGAGTTTCTCTTGTAAATTTTTACTTCTAAAATTAGTTCCCCATTCCAGGCAGAAAAGGTTTATAATCAAGATGTCTATTTTAAGAGGGCTGTTAAGTGTGTGGGAGAACCAATGACTCACTTGGAATCTATTGCTTCCTCTGCGGTATGTTGTTTCTGCTGCTCATGTTAAGTTTTTGGTTAGGTTGGAGGAAACGGTGTCATAGACATTAAGATTCTTGTATTGACATGAATACTGTCTGCTCTGCTTTTGTTTGATTCAGGTACGTGCTGCCATCAAGGTCAAGGCATCTGTTATTATCTGCTTCACTTCTTCAGGGAGAGCTGCGAGGTCTCCCTTCTCTTCTCTCTCCAACATCATATTTGCTATGCATTGATGTAAATTGTGTTTTCCTATCAAAGACATCCTTACCAGACCTTCTCACCAAAGAATGCCATCACATTCTGAAGTCCATTCTCTAGTGCAGAAAACTTAATTTATAACCTTTTACTGATGATGCAGATTGATAGCTAAATATAGGCCACCGATGCCAGTTTTGTCTGTTGTCATTCCTCGTCTCGAGACAAACCAACTCCGCTGGACATTCAGTGGTGCATTTCAGGTAATCATGTTTCGTAAAGGACTTCCTTTTTTTAAAAAAAAAAATAATCAATTTATATGTACATTGATATTACCATCATGTTACCTGTGCCAAATTGAAGTGCATCTTTTACCTATATGTATAACAAGTCAAGCTCCTGCTATATGGATTTGTCCCTAACAAAATGTGGTACATCTGCTTCCACTCATTGATGATATATTATTCTTCGGACTAGATGGTTCAATAATGACACATCCTTATTAGAGATAATCTGATTCATTCTACCTCCTACGAATGTGTGCATTATTTTCTGGTCAGATGCTAAGGTGGTGTTTGCTCGAAAAAATGAAACCCAGTTTTTGCAAAAACTGTGTTTCGAACAAACACCCAGTAATTCTGATGTGAAGCAACTATTTGAATCCTGTTAGACTGTCAATTTTCCCAACTACTTCTTACTCACACAGACTGATGCTTGGTGTTAGAAAAGGTTTATTGGGATGCCAATAAAGCTCTTCTTCTGATGCTTTCTTTTTTCATTCTTTAATTCATATTATTATAGATGATGTATCATTGGCAAATTGAAAATGAAACTGATTTTATTGCATTGATGACTTAAATGACAGGCTAGGCAGTCTCTTATTGTTAGAGGGATTTTCCCCATCCTTGCAGATCCAAGACATCCGGTATGAAATTTTTCATCTGTTCCTCCCTAAATAAGTGATTTCTTTCTAGAGCTACTGCAGTTCTGTATTCTGATTAAAACATTATGTTAACCAACATGGAATTGTGAAGTGTGTGATTAACAATGTCACTTGACCTCATCTTGTATTAGTTCTTCTGTATTATTTTATGAGCAAAATATTAGAGGTAAGAGGATACAATGACAACTACACATCATTCAAGCTAGTTGTGGTCGGCTATATGTATCCTTTTTACCCCCTCTGTTCGCTTTATTTGACACTATTTCTTTGTTAGTCCGTTTAAAAAAGAATAACACATTGCTTTTATAGCTACACACTTGTTATGTCATTGGTTTAGACGACAAGCTTTTAAGTCTTCCTTTTTCCCTTAAACCTTCGTGCCGAGTCAAACTATGACAAACAAAGTGGAACAGAGGGTGTATATATTTTGCTCCATTTTTGACTCGTTTTATTCCAACATTAAATAATTCAGGTTCTCCAACACTAAAATTCTCTACAAACATTAGACCTTATGCGTATGCAACTACATGGGTAAGACTTAATTGTCAACTAGTTAGTATATATTGGCCACATGGATTTGTTTTCATTGTATTTTGTCTTGCTCGAGTTTGCCTTTTCTGAAGACATATACAGTTAAATAGTCAACATAAGACTTGCCATAAAGTCATAATCAAAATCTAGTTGACTAAGTTCTGGTCATTGGAATCTTGTCAGAAAATCCTCAGTCATGGGCATCTCGTCAGGAAAGTTCCAATTTTCAGAAACTTGCCAAAAAATTGACTGGCGGAAAATGACTCTAATATTGATTGAAAAAGGTTTGAAAAAAGTGGTGCCTTTAGAACGGTCCCTAAAAAAACCGTTATACGACTAGATCAGGAACTGGAAAGGGGTGTACCTGCTGCTGGAAGAGTCACGAAATGAGACAGGTATCGCTGGATCAGTCACTGGATATAAGAGTGAAGCTACTAGAACGGTCTTTCTTAAAATGCTAAGAATAAAGAAAGAAAAAACAAGGTGAATGGAAGTTACTTATGCTGCTGTTAAGATTGTAGAGCCTTTGTACCATGTGAGTAAAATAAAAGTTATAAGAGGAAAGATAATTTAAGATGATGTATAAATAAGTTGATAAGCATACAAGATAAAAATGTCATATATCAACTTACATTTAATCAGAAAGGGAAAAGAACTTTGGGAAGTGCATTATCGTCATTCTGGCCTTCTTAACTTCATAGTTACTGTAACCTTCTTTCTTCTTGTTAGAATGTTTGGTGTGGCGTGGCGAGAATATTGAATTTGTTCTTTCCTTTTCAAGGCTGAGTCCACAAATGCAACCGATGAGTCGATATTGAAGGTTGCACTAGACCATGGGAAAACAGCTGGTGTTATAAAGCCGCATGACCGAGTTGTTGTTTTCCAGAAAGTTGGTGACTCATCTGTGGTGAAGATCATTGAGCTTGAAAATTAGGCTAGTACATCTTTGTATGCTTCACTTGGCTTTTCAACATCAGAGCATTCTCAAGTTAACAGAATGCATGAAAATCATCTAATGGAGCTATAAAACCAGGTTGATCCATGGCTGTAATAATTGCTCCTGACAGATGTAAATCCTCTGTAAGTAACACTTACCAGTTTATGTTGTAAGAATATTATCTTTTAAGGCGGTGTCCTCTTTAACAAATCTCTTTTTTTCTCGAATCCATATGTTGTGTAGGCAGTGAGGGGTGTCATCCTACTTTGCTTCACTATTTTTGTGTGTCAAATAGTATTATATATATATCTTCAGGTAGATAAGTAGCTCTAATAGCTATCTTATGAACGGAGTAGTGATATATAAGAACCTTACTTCTTTTCTTGATGATAAAACTCTTCATAGGAAGATTGTCAAACATTTTGTCAAGGAGAAAGTGAAATCATCAAGAATTTAAGATTACTTAAAGAATAAACCTTCTATTAGTGAAGTCGTATACTTTGAGGGGTTGTTTGGTTGGGAACAAGTTATCCGTGATTAATTATCTCGGGATAAGTTATTACACCATGTATATAGGATAACTTATCCCATCACTAAGGTATAAATGGTGGGATAAATAATCCAAGGATTACCTAATACCTCCAACCAAACGCAAAATAAAATAATCCTGCATTTTATCCTGGTATTATTATACCTTATAACTCACACCAGAGATAACTTATTTAAGTACTGTAGGCTGTGGCACAAGGCATATCAACGTTTTTCCATAAGTGTGGAACTAGTATATATAACATCAACAACATACCCAGTCTAATCCTACAAGTGGGGTCTGGAGAGGGTAGAGTGTATGCTACCCTTACCTCGTGGAGGTAGAGAGGTTGTTTCTGAAAAACCCTCGGCTTAGTATATATAACATCAATGATAGGACCTCAATTTCTCATTAGTAGATAGAAAGTAAAGAGCTCATCTTATTATTGACAACATTTTTTTTTTACAATTCAATCAAACACTACAAGCTTTCGATACTCATCACCAGAAATAGCTTGTATCATCACAGCTTCTGGGCTCAAAATCCCACCTTCCTCCAAGAAAACAGTCATCAGATTCTTTGAAAATCCACTCACAAGTGCCACTTTGTTGGTTACTAGGAACTGGTGTTGCCTTTGAATTCCTCAAATTCCAAAACACAATTTGAGGCACCATGTAATAACCTTTTTTCTTGAACTTGCTCTGTATGACTTGATAATCTGTGTCCCATGGACTTGCTGAAGCCTCATCAAATTCCATGTCACTAAAAAGAAACAATCTTTTTATCATTTGCTCCTCACTCAAATTCCCCCTCACAGCAACTTCAAGAATCTTATCAAACACTTTCTGAAAAGCAGTATTACTACCCCAGTCCATTCTCCTAATAAAATTAGTCTTCTCTGATAAAGTCTTCCCTTTCACCATATGAAATTCTGGGTTTCGACTAAATGTAATTAACTTTCCTTTCCAAGGTTCTTCACTAAGTTCAGAAATAAGTAACCCCAGAGCCACACAAACCTCCATTGGGGTTCCACTCATGCTTCCTGAGACATCACAAATCGCCATACAGTTTGTTAGTTTCCCCTTCTTTGCCAAGTCATTAACCATTCTGTTCCATTGAAGCTCTGCAACTTCCGGCCCCGTGGAATCTTTTAAAGATGCAATTATCTCATGTGGACGCAGAGCACCAGCTGCTATTGTTGTTTTCCCATTCTTCCTTCTTCAAGGTACTGCTTGAATCTTTCTTTATCGTGCTTGTAGAACAATTCCTTGTACATTTTCATGGCTACAGAAGGGACGCGTTTATAAGGAATCTCTTCCCACTTATTTGCACAAATATAAACCTATGGAATCTCCAACACCTTGTGGAGTGGCACAAGTACTTTTCTCAATCTATTCCTCACACGATAAGCATAATGAGCGTCTTCAAGATCCATGTACTCATCATAAGGAAATAACTTTCTTCCAACACTTCCACACATTAACAATGACTTATCATAAGAAGAATCAAGAGATGGACACCACTTAGCCGCGAGGCTAAGCTCATAAAACTTCCCTTCATTGTGCAACTCCGTGTCTTTCCGCAAAGCATTAGCAAAGAAACCAGAGACTTTATCATACAGGAATTGAAAATCATAATCCTCTGTGTATCTCTCCAAGAATTTATTTGCCTTAGCCAGAGTCATTTCCCGAAGTCGTTTTTAGCCTTTCCATTAGGAATACTACTACATTTTTTCTCCTTTAAACCCTCCAAAAATCCTTCTCTTTTCTTTTCCATCCACTTCTCTTTTTCATTCTTTCTAACTTCATATCCCTCAAGCAATCTGTACAAAATCTCCAACACATCCTTAAAATACCCGAAATCGGCAATGGCTTTAATATTACATGCTAGAGTTTTAGGATGCTTATTGTGAAGCCATAAAACAGCAGTATAAAACCCTTCTTTCTCTGATTTGTCAGTGCCTCTAACACCCCTTAAATTACAAATAAGCTTAAGGGTTGTCAAAGCATCACATTTCCATGAAAGTTTCAATCTTTGGAACAATTCTTGTGGTGGGGTGTCAGGGACAACATGAAAGAAGAAATCTAAACATGGATTTCCAGTAGACAAAAAAGTTGCTGAACCATTTTCTGTGAATCCCATTCGAAGAAATATGAATGTTTCTGGTGATTGTGAGCTAGTCCGGCACGCGCATTTCCAACCTGTTTGGTATGGCAATGCACATTCCCAACATGTTTGACACTCAGGTTTCATTTTTGGTGCCTTTGGGGCCATGTTTGATATGAAGTTTGAAGGAGGAAGGTGATTATATATGGTGTAGTGAGAAATGTTTTGGAGTATTATATATAGTGATGGTTTTACTTGGTGGCTACACAATGTAAAACAGATATAGGGTTTTTATTAATGGATAATACTTATTAGTTGGAGTTAAAATAGGGAAAGTTATATAAAATTTAGTTTCTTACTATTTGTGTGTGTGTATTTACTTGTTTTGCACGGTAAATAAGTTTTTTCCAAGATAAGAGGAGAAAGTCGGTATTAGTCAGATTAAACCGATGTTACTCGGTTCGTATGGTAGGATGCATTAGAAAAAATATTGTGTTTTGATATTACTCATCTCTTGTTTGATATGAATTTTCAACATATATATCCCTATGTATAATTAATGTATAGATGGTATTGGCAATGCAAGAGTTTTTAGCATAGCTTATTCTTGTATTACTTATCGCAACGTGCCTTACTAATACACACTCTATTTTTATACATTATTCCAAATGAACCCTTATTGTATTGGTAAAAATATATCGAGTGAAGACTATTTGACTAGACGTTTGTAATAAAAACAACAATCAAGTTACCAAATTTTTCCTTCAGGGAGTGCTCATACAGGTGATAACGCAAAGTCGCAAACAATGGTCAGATTTTCTGAAATTTTATTTAGTTTCCAATCTCAGTCATATATTATTTTATTCTAATGCATAAAAGAATGAATATTATTTGTATTCTATTTTATTTTTATTGGGGAAGGAAGGGGTGTTAGATTGGAAAATATTTATCTGACGATAAAAAAAAAATCAGAGCTCACGGTGTGAATCTGTCAAGAGAAAAAACTCCATTTCCTGGATGACATCTTTCATATTTTCAAAATCCTTATCATGCTTGTTCCTAAATGATTTGTATCAAACTATTTATGAGTTTGATCACAAGTTCATAAATTTTAAATTATGATCTCGATTTTGATCTACCATAGGTGAACGTCATTTTGCTTGAAATCAAAATCATAGGCAAAAGCGAATACAATATCAAATTGTTAATTTTAACAAAATACAAAGAAAAAGGCTTTCTCTTTTGAGTTGAAGGTCCATGAAAAACAACATTTTTATCTTCACACTATAGGAATAAAGTTTGTGTATCACATTATACTCCTAGATTTCACTTACGGAATCACACCGGGCAGCTGTTGACAAGGACAAACTAGTTACGCAATAAATTGAGAGTTTCAGAAGTGTTTAGAATACTAAATAATTTTTAGTGATACTTAACAAGCAGCACCCGTGGCCTAATGGATAAGGCGTCTGACTTCTAATCAGGCGATTGTGGGTTCGAGTCCCACCGGGTGTGTGTGATTTTTTTTACTTCTCTTTTTTTTTTCGTGACAAGGTGTTACGTCAAATTACACTGAGTATGTTACGGTTATGCGGGAAAATCATTGGACTTCTTGACAAAAGGGAGTGAGAGTTCTGTGGGGAAGTCATAGATATTATATACCATTCGGCCATCACAACGTATACATTGTTTATAGGTATGCATAGTATATTTAGATAGTATAATGTATACACAACCTATACACTTCGTACATATTTCGTAAACAAGGTGACCAAATGGTTCAAGTCCGTAATTACCCCAAATTCTACGCATGCCATCAACAAAATCTAAACAAAAATAAGTAAAACAAAGGGATAAGGATCTAAAAAATATCTCAACTTTGATCGAATTTGCTGTTGCGATACTAAACTTTCATGAAGACCTATTACCTTCCTAGACTATTTAATACCGTATTTTAAACATATATATTTGCCCACGTGGACATAAAAAATAATGCAAAATTATAAATAGTAATGTCCACGTGGGCACATATATACCTTTAAGATAAACTATTAAATAGTTCAGGGGGTAAAAAATACACTATTAAATAGTCTAGGAAGGTAATAGGTCCTCATGAAAGTTTAGTATCGCAACAACAAATTCGATCAAAGTTGAGATATTTTTCAGACCGTTATCCCTAAAACAAAAGAAATTAAAGCTTGTGCCATATTTGTTGATTGTGTGTGATACTCATTCAGAACTAAGTGTCAGTACCTAGCAGGCAAAATCTGAAACTCCTAAATGAGCAAGTTTAGGAAGATACAGGGCATTAGCTGCCCAACACTCAAATTATCAACAAAAAATGAGAAACATTTTATCAATCAAAAACTGCAACCTCGATATCACTTGACATCTATGAATACATGAAGGAAGCTGTTCAATTTTCGTCAAGCCAGTGAAGATGAATCTTCCATGGTTAATTAGTACATTGATATTGGCTAGTTCCTAAAAGGGAACACTGTTCTATATACATCAAGCCAATTTGCTAATCAAAATGTTTATCCATTGTACAACAAAATGAAGGATATAATAATTTAACGCCAGGAGATGGCTTGATTGGAAAGTCCTGCCTCTTTTGTGGTGATCCTTCAAACTGCCACCAAATGTCTACACCATCACATTAAATAGCTTCGGGGAAACGTAATTCTGCAGGACCAGGACCTAAAATCCCTTTTTGCTCAGTTATCTTGCCCAACCCTATAGATGAATCAGTCTGTCCATTCTCCTCTTCATTCCACAAAATGACTTGCCATTCCATCTGGATCACGAGGAGACGAGCTTAAATTATACACTAAGACTACTGGGAATAACATTGAAAGCCTGGTAATAGAAAGTAGCAAAGTACAAGCATGTCCTCTGCCAAGAAACCACTCCTGTAGATAGTTTCTTTCAACCAAGATGCTGCTAATCCAAAGAATCAAACAATCACCCAATAGGATCGTTTATTTCCCAACCATAAATTATGCGGACTTTCCATGAATAATTATGCTGCCTACACAGTATGAAGATCTAATGAAATTGAACAAAGACCTCAAAAGTGGAGTAGAAACCTTACCTCATCAAGATAGTGGCTTCCAACAGGCAAAAATGGAGTTGTAAGTGGAGGTGCAATATCCGGATCATGCTTTTGAAATATGAATGTGGTGTATAGACCTGCATAAGAAAAATACCGTAAGGATAGGATATGAGTGAAGGATGTTGTAATACACGACCAGAACCAGATTTTAGTGGATGGTCAATGCAGTGAATAATCTGATTACCTAAAACGTCATACGATCTGGGAAGAAGTCTGCCCCTGGGATCAAAAAAGTTATGACCAGCATCTTGTAGCATTCCGAGAAATTGTGCTCTATGAATGGAGTAAAATGAAGGAAGGATCAGCTGTTCTGATTAAAGAAATTTATCAGAAGAACTTTATTTGGAGACTAAAAATGCTTGAAACAATGGTCTAATTAACAGACACTACTAATAATCTAAGAAAATGGGACCAAAAAGGCTAAATAAATGAAGCAACTTTATCAAATTATCAGTTATTTCTGCTGAATATACCTGTGGTATGTTAAACCTTAATTTAAGCAATAATTCCAGGCTGGATAAAAGTTTATCTACTTTTTACTCAGTTATTCCTGTCCAACTAACAACCCTCATAAACCTTCTAAAGAAACAATAAAATTTAACCAAAAGAAAAGGAAAAATAGACATAATTAGAAAAAGAAAATCAGTATACTATAAGTGACCCATTAAATTCGTAAAAGGTAGGAAAAATGGTCAAGTGATGGGAAACCATTTTCTTTCGCACTTACTAGGAAATATTATGGTGTACTTGGTGAGACAAATACTGAACACTTCACAACATGAAAAGAGTTGATTTGAAGTTAAGTTCCCACCCAATATTACATCCATCTGAGTACTATGCAAGGCACGTATACACTACTTTTTGGCATGTGCATTGCCATGAAGTAAATAGATTCCCTATGCAATAAACTATCACATTTTAAAGTTTAACTTCAAAAGAAGCATCACTTTACCTTCATGGCTTCATCAATGATGTGATAAAAATTCAGGTAATTTCATGATAGATTAAGATGGTAAACAAGCAAAACGAAACAGCCATGATGGTGAAGTTGTGAGTTACAATCTATTACCTGTTATCATCATAAAAATCTGTCAAGTTCTGAATCTCCGTGTGCTCAAGGCCAGCCTCTCTGGCCAACCTGAGGAATATGATTTTACAAGTTAATTATAGGATTTATTTACATTGGCAGGATAAGAAAATAAGCTAAGCTAAAATATTTTTTCCCATTTTGGAAATGCAAGAGCACAAATGTTGACATCTGAAACTCAAAAAAATGACACAAACAAACCAAAGATGCATACGGATAATCTACTAGATTTGTAAAACATTGTAAAATAAATACCCAGATTCACATTACGAGAAGAAGTTTGGTTATTCCCATATCTGAAAAGGCGTGATTTCAAATAGTTGAACATTGGACAATAGAAGTATCATAGTGGATCATGATTGAAGGCATCGCAGGGTTCCTCCCTGATGGCAGGGCTTACTGGGAAAAGTGGGGTTCAACAAGGGGGGCTCAAAAAAGGGGGCTCAAGGGAAATATAGACAGAGATATGGGGTGGGGTGAAGGTAACAGAAAACAACAAAACCAATTGAAATTTGACAGGGGATATTGCTGCATGAACCTGAGCAGGCTTGGAAAATGAACCAAACATTGGGTTTCAGCAGAGATGTCACTTGCAAACTTCAATTGATACTTCTTACCAAAGAAAGGAAACCTGAAATCCAATTCACAACAGAACATAATTAATCGCTCAAAAGAGACGCAACAAGATCAAACATAAGTGGGTGCTAAGTGGATTCCATACTTCTCTTCCTCAACCTCGAAAGTGATCATGTAATTTTCTGATCTAATACAACTAGGAACAATGTTTGGTTTCATCCCACCGCTCCTATTATGGTATGCTTCAACATTCTTCTGGTACTTTGCCCTATAACAACCACATGGTCAAATGGAGTGCAAACAACCAAACAAGATTAAGCAGAATCTTGAGATAAAATGACTTATGCAAAGAGAGACAGAACCAGCAGAGTGGATCTCAACAAGGCCTTGAACCCAAAATCCCCATGCCTACTAGACTTACATAAGCATCCTTCTTTATAAGCTAGACTTACATAAGCATCTTATTGCACTATACTTGTATGAATTGAAAAAATATATATTCAACGGCATATAAGAAAGTAAACAGACGCTCTGATCAAGAAATCAACATACTTATAACACCCGCAAAAGGCAAGAAATGAACAAGATAAAGCACACGAAATAAGCTATAGATTCTGAAGTATGCTTCTAACTTATATGCCATACTTCATCCAGAAAATGTAACTAATGTGAATCTAATGTATAAAGGCAATTACAGAAGCAAGAGGAAGAAATAACCCAACTACTGAAAAAAAAAAGATATTGATCGTTTCTTTTTGATAAGGTAAAGTGTTTACTGATAAATAAGTACAAAGAGGGTACTACAAAAAGGAAACTGAGATATTGATAAAAGGATTTTACAGCCCATAAACAAGGAACTCATTTTTTACTTTCTCAATTTGTTGAATAATGTCAATTAACACTATGAAGAATCATGACTTACTATAATGTCCAAACACCTAGAGATTCTGTTATCCTCCATTCATCTCTTCATACAGTGTTGCCAAAGGATCATTTGAAGTGTACTTAGACCCTGAAGGCTCAGTTAAAGCCAGGTTGTGTGCTTCACCTCACTTAAGCAGCTCTTTAGTGTAGGCACTAAGGTACTAAAGCATTGTTGCGTGTTTTTGAAAGAGCAATAACAAGATAATATTATAGTTGGTAAACTGATGCATTAATTATTGGAAAATATTAAGCATGTATTTTTTGTGATTGACAATAAGAAAGGAAGCCCAGTGCACAAAAAATAAAAATTTAACATAAGAAAAGTAGAAAACTAACTCTAAAAAACATTTCATCTAAACCAGAAATTAAGATGGTTTTCCAACTTGATGGATACAACTATTTTTTACAAGGTAAATTTTATTTCATAAACAAACAAATATTAATCCAATTCCTCAAAATTGAGAATTTAAAGATATCGTCTTACTTTTGGATCACTTTGCGCATTATTGTTTGAATGCATCATCCATGAAGCAATAACCCCACACTTCACCTCATTTTATCGCTTTAAAATTTAAGCCACAAATCGATGGTTTTTTAATAACACCAGTGACAACAAAAGCTAGTTTAAAGTATTAAAAAGACACCCCACTTTGCAGTCCCCCACCCCCCCCCAAAAGAAAACCCCACTTCAGCAAGATGAAAAGAAAATATACTTCAAATATGTGAATCAATCATCCGATTTCAGTTTCGTACCATATAGTAGATGAGTCAGGAGTAATACCAAGAAAGTAACCCCCAGGTTTAAGCAAAGCTGATACATTATGCAATAGCCTCCTTGCTTTCTCTTCACTATCAAAGCACGCCTGCAAGTAAATATCAGATTAATTTCAATGCAACTAACAGATGCTAGAAGTGTACATAAAGAAGACACTAGTACAAGAACAGCTAACCTGTAAATTGTGCATGCAGAAAACGACATCGGCCTGCTTTTCCTTGTCCTTCCAAAATGAGTCTATATCTTCCTGCACAAAAAATGTACTTCATTCATATAACTGCCAACTAGACAGAAACATACAACAAACCTCGTAACTGAGAACACAACAAACATCCATACAATTCTGCTTTCTGTTGATGGCATCACACAATAAAGGCAATATTAATTGGAGCAAACAATTTACTCAATAACACTGCTCTGAATTGCTGAAAAGCAACCAATCACACAAATAAGGAAAAGGATAAGAAGAATCAAGGCACTAAAACAAAATTTCTGAACAAAACAGAAGGAACGGCAAGAGACCAAATAGGTACTTGCGCACTGACTACTTGAAATGCAAACTATATCAGTAAAGTGGGGAGGGAAGGAAGATTCAATCTTTCACAGGAAAAGCTCATTTCAACCTTGGAGGTGAGGCAGATAACACTTCAACGCTCTTGGCTATTTTACTTAAAACAGACAACAGAAATTGATCAAGAGAATAAAATACAAAGCAGCAACCCAACTGCCAAACAGAATCTGATAATGAAAACCAACAGAATACTGGATTCACAAGTTCAATTAGCGTAGACCAAATAAAATACACCCAAAAAAGGAATAGTTGTTGGACTCACAATACAAGGATCGAGCTCAATGAACTCAGATGTGTAAGCCTTCCGCTGGCTCTCCCACGCTTCCTTTACTTCATTCAGTCCCGAAGTTTCCACATCTATTCAACACAGTTTTCAGATTTTAAGCTACAATCAGTGGGTATCTATGCAGTACTCTCCGGTTCAATTTATATGAGGGAGTTTGACTGTATGTGGAGTTTAAGAAAGAAAGATTTTTTATGCATAAGCTATATGTATATATATATGTGTGTGTATGTGTGTGTGTGTGTGTGATATACCAAAGTGCCTTTAGAATCTTGTTCCTAAACATATTATTGATATCAGTAAAAGCATGCCATTAAGGGAAAATAAAAATGATAAAATTAAAGAGTTTCTGATGACAAAGACAGGTCAATTTTCTTTAGAATCACAAAAGAGGAAGAGTGTCATACAAAATAAAATAGATACTATGTATGAGTATATATGTACATATGTATTTGTGTGTTTGCACATATATATACTATGTGTATGCATTTTGGGTATCTCAGGCAAAAAAACTAAGCCATTCTCATATGTTAAAGCCTTTGGTGGACAGAGTTACTCGGTAACTTTGTTGGTGAGAGGTACTAGCTGGTAATTCTAACAAGGGGATTCAAAAAGAAATTCTTATGCCAAGAGAATCAAACAACTTACACATGCACAAAAAAAAAAAAATCATTTTTCCCTATTTCAATAGTATAATTTTTTAACGAACGGGATTCAATTGAACACCTTGCACACCTATGCCTCCTCCCCTAAGGTAACCATGTCCAGAGGCAACAAGCACCCATAAAATTATTCAAGGTGCCCTTTTTAAGAAAAAGAATGAAACAGAAGAGTAACAGTCATCCTACCAATGCCAATATAGTGACCAATTTGAGCTTCGTCCCACTTCCCCACATCAGGTACTTTTCCACAATACATATCACATACCTACAATAAGACATGAATAAAAAAAAAATCCATATATATCAGCACCCGCAAAACTAGAAAACTAGAATTTTGAGTTTATAGGTTCTACATTCTAGAAACTGCATTTTACTTGATTCATGTTTCTAAACAAAATAAAAAATTGACTAATTCTACCTGATACCTACCACCTCCCACCTGCAACAAGTATCAACTAACTCTGTCTACGATATTATACATATTAAGTGAATTTTCAACTAAAAGTAGAGATTTTGAGCAAAGCGAAGGTTTAGCTCCGCCATAACAATTCAAGTGAAGCATAATAGAAAGAGTAGAGAGTGCATACAGTGGCATAAGGGGATACGAAGATATTGATAAGCACACTTTTGACGAAATCGAGAAGTCGATGATGAGTTGACTCGGCAGGTCTGTGAGTCGGGAGTGAATTCGCCATCATCATCGTCTCTAAAACCCACACAAAACCCTACTGCTCTCATTCACTTGTAACAGTAAAAAGTTGTTCTATTAATTCAACTAATTTTCTTAAAGAAGATAAAAACACCTCTGATTTTAGGGTGAATTGTTAATTTTGTTTTTTGAATTATTGACCCTCTATTAAAATTCAATTAGTGAGATTCCAACTCGAGCTCAATAATACTAAAAGAGTCTTAAGCACCCATTCAAAAGTCAATGGATCAGTCAAATCATTTGTTCATTCGGTGCTTTATGTTAATTTTATATAAATATCTCTTAATTTCTATATATATATATATTCCTATACGAGGTTAATGAGTGTTTGAACACCTGACGGACTCTATGTGAGTCCGCTCCTATTAATAGAGTATATAAAAATAATATTGAATAAGGAGTATTAGTGATTAGTTATGTTTGGATTGATTATACTTTCATTGTTTGATTTGTGTTATCAAATGATTATTTAATAGGATTAGTTATATTTACATTAATTATAATAAGATTATTTCTTATGCAGCGTTTGATTTACTGTATTAAAAATAACATATATTGTGCAATACGGGTTTGAGTTTTATGGAACAGAGTCACTTTTTGTTAGGAACACTTTACTTTCCAATGTGGACTTTCCTTCACAAAAGATCGGATTTAGTCGGATACCTTTTAATCAGAGGTCTCGAATTCGAGTCCCCTTAAATACGAAATCGTCTTTGTTAGAGAGCGCTTTCCTATCCAATGTGTACCCTAGCGCGAATCCAAATTTAGTTGGGTAGCTCTTAACTAGAGGTCTCGAATTCGAGTCCCTTGAACACATAATCACATTTGTTAAAGAGCGCTTTACTATCCAATATGGACCCTAGCGCGAATCCAAATTTAGCAGGTAGCTCTTAACTAGAGGTCTCAAATTCAAATCCCCTAAACACATAATCTACTTTGTTAGAGAGTGTTTTACCATCCAATGTGGACCCTAACACGAATCCAAATTTAGTCAGGTAGCTCTTAACTAGGGGCCTCAAATTCAAGTCTCTTGAACACAAAATCACCTTCGATAAAAAGCATTTTACTATCCAATGTGGACCTAGCGCGATCCAAATTTAGTCGGGTAGCTCTTAACCAGAGGTCTCGAATTCAAGTCCCTTGAACATAGAATCACATTTGTTAGAGAACATTTTACTATCCAATGTGGACCCTAGCACGAATTCAAATTTAGTGGGATAGCTCTTAACCAAAGTTCTCGAATGTGAGTCCCTTGAGCACAACCTCACCTTCCTTAAAAAGCACTTTACTCCTTTAATATACAACTTTTCCGTGCGAATTCAAATTTAGTCACAAATATAAAAAAAAAAGTATTATACATATGTTCAAAATCCCACCATTAGCCGGATAACTAATACTACATATTTTAGATTTTCTGACAGTGGATCATTTTCTTCTCTTCGCATATTTCCTTTTCAGACTACAATACCAAATTAACAAGAACAAACAAGTGATGAGTACAGAAGAGACTCTTGTTGAAGCGGCGCTGCGAGTTCTCAACACGGCTGACCCTGTTGAGAAAGCTCGCATTGGTGACGAAGTAGCAAACAAATGGCTGCAAGGTCTCATTTCTCAGCCTTATAATCCTGCTGAAGAACACCCTGTTCCTGATCGTCCAGCCCGTCTTACAAATGTAATGATTTCTGCTTAAGCTCAAATTCTTTTTTGTTATGTCTATTACCTGTTCGATGAAATGGCCAACTGACCCAAATGCTTGTCTTACTATTTTTTTGTGTTAAATTTTCTGGGAAATACTTATAATGATGAACAGGTGAAGCTGGTGTCACCAAGTCTCATGCCGAAGCTTGGGAAAGCGGGAAGCTTGCAGAGTAGACAGGCCATTGTACATAGTCTTGTACACACTGAAAGCTGGGCTATTGACTTGTCTTGGGTAATTAAAAAATTCCCTTATTTCCTTGTTCCCAAGTATTAGCTTGTGAAATGTAGGGTCTTTAATGGTATAAGGTTAATATATGCTGAGATTTTTCGAAATTGTACTCGGTTTATAGTGTGTAGTACTATCTGTTGTTTCATTTGTTTTGTATTTATTTTCTTGAAATCCTGCTTCAAAGAACTTCTCTTTTGAGCCGAGGGTCTATCGGAAACAGTCTCTCTAACCCTTTATGGGGTAAGGTCTGCATACATTCTACCCTCCCCAGACTCTACTTGTGGGATTACAATGGTTATGTTGTTGTAGTACTTGTTTACAAAATAGTAAAGTAGATATAACTTCTCAAGTGGGATGGATTGTTTTGCACTAGAAACGGGAACAAGAATGGTGTTATTCTTGCAAAGAAGATAAGTAAAGACAGGCAACCAGCCAGTGAGTATGGGTACCAAATGCACCCACAAATTTCACTGTGACAATCAGACTTGAACTTTGTGTGTCTTGGTGTGTGTGTGTTTCTATAACTTTATATATGTAACTTAAGTTGAAGGTGATGAGCCTGCCTACACTGTATAATTACTCGTGGATAGAGAAAGGTTTAACAAAGTTGTTAGCGCTGTTGTGACCTAGCATGGTGGATGGTACCTCTATTTGATGATTCATTCTTGGATACGTTTATGCATTTTTGAGTCCCACTTGTCAACTGCAACTATTGAGTAACTATCCCTGGATGATTATATATGTCATTGGTCGTCTTACAGGATATAATTGCTCGATTCGGCAAGCAGCAGTCAATGCCAAGAGAATTTTTCACTGATTTTGTAAAGGTTGCACAAGATGAGGGGCGACATTTTACTCTACTTGCCGCACGGCTCAAGGAACTAGGTTCATTCTATGGAGCTTTACCTGCTCATGATGGCCTGTGGGATTCAGCCATTGCTACTTCTAACGATCTGTTGGCTCGTTTGGCTATTGAACATTGTGTTCATGAGGTTCTCTCTTCATCTCTTACACCTGATAAAAGAAATCTGGATATTCATGAATGAAGTAACAAAAATATATTTTCTTTGTGATGTCTCAAATGATTGAGCTTGAACCACACTTTATGTCTTACTTTTGTCAATAATTTTGATTATAAAATCCATAAGCCTCTAAAATAAGGGTTTATTCCAGAAAATTCCTTTGCACTATGGAATGCGTCCATTTTAATGTGAAATATTCATAATGTAAGAGCTGACTGTAACTTGTAGTTTATACTCATGTGAAACAACCAAAAATTGAACAAATGGAAGAATTTAAGTTCCCTCATTCATGAGTTCTTTCAACTATTTATTGTCACTTTAATTTCGTTATGTTACTTAAATCTATAACATGATTAGAGTTCAGCAGTCTGCAAACTAGAGCTATCTGTTGCCACTTGTCATCATATTCACGATCATTACAGGCTGAGTTTTAACAACCAGCTGCAATTTTGCATTGTGATATCATTATAACCTCAGTTATTTTGATCAAGTAGGTTATAGCTTCAGTGATTTGTTTATTCCGATTTCCGAATATAATGTTCACTGCTGACACTTACTTCCTTGAGTAGTTTCTAGTTTTACATGATAACCGGGGTGTAATAAAGTGATTTCATGTGGTTAGACGTATTAAGACATGTATGATAGATATCATAAGTCTTAAATATAAGCAAAACTTCAAAGTATTACGAAAACTAAGAGCATTGCCCTTCAATATATTCTTATATCTCTACAAGTTTCCTAGCAGTGGTATTGATCAAAGGCTTCTTTTATGCAGTTCATCATCATTCTACTTTTGTAGCATCACTTTCACTTTTTCTATACCAGGTTGATGACTTCATATTTTCTGATAATGTAGGCCAGAGGACTTGATGTGATTCCAACAACAATATCCCGTTTCCGCAATGGTGGTGATAGTCAAACAGCTGAGTTACTGGAGAATGTGGTGTATCCAGAAGAAATAACTCATTGCGCCGCGGGAGTCAAGTGGTTCAAGTATCTTTGCTTAAGATCAACAAATCCAAATCTGAGTGACTTTCCTTCAGAAGAAACTAGTGATGTAGACAATGAAGTGATTCAAAAGTTTCACTCCACTGTGAGGACATATTTCAGAGGGCCATTGAAGCCTCCTTTTAATGAGCAAGCAAGAAAAGCTGCTGGATTTGGTCCACAATGGTATGAACCACTTGCTGTTAAAGATTTCACAGTACTATGAAGGTCTTTCTTTTCGCTGGTAAGAGGCAAGCAGATACACCGTAGAATTAGTCGATGCGTGCACTAGTTGCCCTAGACACTATGGTTTATTCCAAAAAATGGAAGCTTCTCTTCTATGGTTGTAGAATTTCTGATGCTTATAGAGGGGAAATTGGCACTGGTTATGGAATTTTGTCTCTAAATTTTCATGATATAAAAGCATACATATTACACTAGATTATTGGAAACTTAGTGTTGAGAGGATTCTTCTAAATATAATCAACTGCAAGGGGTAACACATTACCACAATAACAATTATTTATATCCTTCTCATCATTGAGTTTTATATTTATCAGTTAATTAATATCTATTGAGCAATAATTTTCTTTTGGTGATTAACAAAAGAAAGTTTGTTTAGCTGTTGCATGCAGTTACATGGTCTGTAAAAGTAAGGAAAAACATTATATGAGCAAGAGAGGAAAAAATCAGCTCTTTATTTGGTAAAGAATATTGAGGCACCCCAATTGTACAACTTTACAGGGAGAACAGATGGACTGATGTGTCATAAACTTAGCATCTCAGAAGAAATGGTAGTATCATTGGGATTGGAACTAGTCCAATTTTATGGACCTCAATCATTTTTATCCTCAAGAACAAAAATGGCACCATTAATACAAGCTTGAGATCTGAAAGAGGCAAACTATCATCAGAAAAGAACTACGCCGCCTGCACAGGTTGTCCTGTAGGATATATTTTGTTCCCAGACACTTCATCCGTATTACAGTAGAAGCTTCTTGATGTCACTGAAGTTAGATGACAATGCTGAAACGAACGCACCTGCAAGATTGATTGAAGAAGTGTAAACAGGTGAACTAGTAGCGTATACAAGTTTTAAAAGATCAGAAGTCTGAACTTACCTCCAACCTTCCCATCAAAGACACGATGATCAGCTGATAATGTCAAACTCATTTTGTTAACTACAGCTGGTTTCTCAATTCCTGAAAAGAAGGAAGCAAAATTCAACTAGTTAAAGCAACTACTATACATCTCAATCCTAAACTAGTCGGTGTGGTGTTGGCAATATTTCAACAAATTGAATAAGCAAAAAAATTATGCAAGGAGAATTTTCAGTCAGAACTATACCATCAGCATCAACCACCGGTTCGACAACTTTATTGCCCCTACCAACAGCAATTATACCAGCCTGAGGAAAGAGATTACAATGTTATGGATTTCAAGCTAGAGATTTATGAGCAGTGACAGGAATGACCTGTTCTGGAGACCTGTTAGGTTATATAACTCATGGGTGACAGTTCAGTTATAAAATTTAATGCATTGACTGTAGAAGTTCAATAGTTAAGGAGAGGCTGACATAAAACGCAAATCTATTCAATCAAAGGGAAGGAATAGCAGATATCTTTCATGCAGGGGCGCTACCGGCTGAGAGGGAAGAAAAGTATTATGACCTGAGGGGGGTTGATAATTGCACAAAACCGATCCACTGGAAACATGCCCAAGTTTGAAATGCTGCATAAAGAACACAGAAGATATAATTCCTGCCCAACAGAGCTGCTCTTTACAATGCCTAGAATCTAAAGTCGATTATTCACCTGAAAGTGCCACCTTGGAATTCATTAGGTTTAAGCTTTCCAGCTCGTGCCTTTCCAGCAAGCTCCTTGATCTTTCATGCACAAGTAGATGATAATGAAAAGGTAAGAAACCACAATAAGCAGGGATATTAGACTCATAAATAAGGACAGGTAATATGCAGTTTATACGTATTGCAGAAAATATTTCTTGTGCTAGCTTCTATGAACAAAATTGCAGTTCCCTTCAAAACATCAAAATCCTATAGTTTATACATTAAACAGAATTTCAATATCCTCACTTAAAAGAAAATAGTGTGTCTAGACTTTATCGTCTGAGATATTGAAAAAATAAACAGTTCAACCTATATCCCTTTTTACCTCCGCAGATATTGAGGATATGGATTTTTGATCAGCATTCCTGATAATTGGGGTCATCAAGCCCTGAAACTCAAGAAAATGGAATGAGAACAAGATTTGTACAAGATCCAACAAAATAGTAGTATGCCACGTACCTTTTCAGTGGCAACCGCAACAGATATATCGACAGAATCACAAAGCACCACCTCACCTTTTCCATCATCCCAGTAAGCTGTAATGGATTTAAAGAGTAAGCTTTTCAGTGAACTAACATTTCACGGGAGAAAGCGTCTTTCATTAAGCTAGTCATCCGGAAGTAAACTAAAAGTGTATGTAGTGAAATTCAATGAAAAATAAGCATAGATCAGGAATGAATTGATCTTAGTTACCGGAAAACCATATTTGAAGGATAGAGCCATCAATTAAATACAATGAACTCTCCAGCCTTTTCAGCTATTCTTGCTTGTGGGGGTGGGTTATTAACTTATAAGGGTATTGTGAGAAGAGAAGTGCTACAGGTTTCCGAAGAACAGTTCAGCAAAAATTACATACTCGCAATTGCTGGTCTAGATTGTATCATGATGTACAGGAAACAAATAAGGAAAAAGGTCATCTTACAATTTTACAGTATCCTAGACAAACACCAACAAATCGACGTTGCTATCAATAGTTACTATGAATGCCGGGAGAAGAACCAAAACTACAATAGGTTTCATGGAAATAGTGGTCTCCATTAAAAGTTTGTTTGAATGAAGAGTTAGACTGCAAACAAAATCAACTCTTTCCACAATAAGTTGCAATATATACAGAAGCAAAGAGGATATAGAATTCTTTGGCCAGTTTGACTAAAAGTTTGTGATTCCACAACATAAAAGTCAACGGATAGATACTTTTTGAGTTGTGGGAAAAAGAGAAAGAAGAAGTGTACACATATTACTGTAAATGTATTTTTTTTTTTTTAAATACTGGAGAACAACTGCAGTACGTAACCAGACAAGTCTCCTATTCCGTCCGGAAAGAGGTTCTGCAAAATGAGACGACAGTTTCTCCTCTACAAAATGAGTATTTTTTCTGTGAAGAAAAGCAAGACAGTGAAGACTTAAGAGGCTTCACTCCAAACCAACAGAGATGGTACATGATTAGGATGAAGCCTAATGGGGTTAAGTGTCTCACTGAGTGCTTCTTAGTAAAAGAGATTGTAGGAGACCCACTAGACCTCTGGAAATAAGAGAGCTAGCATGCTTCATTTATATAAATGGAAATACATAACTTTATAGCCTCATTTCTCAAATTAAATGTTCAATTCTGAACTCACAAATAAGAAAAAGCTTGATACACCATGAGCATTTGAGACACAACAACAACATACACAGTGTAACTCCACAAAATGTGGTCTGAGGAGGGTAAAGTATACGCAACCATACCCCTACCTTAGTAGAGAAGTTGTTTTCGGTAGACCCTCGGCTCAATAAAAAAACAACAGATAGTAATGGAAGTACAAGAATCAATACATAGTGACAAAAACAACAGATAGTAACAGAACGGTTCCACAACAAAATAATACGACAGTTGAAGAACAAAAAACTACACAAGTAATCTACGACTACTAGTATGGACGAACAATGCCTACTAACCTCTACTAGTATGGACGAACAATGCCTACTAACCTTCTATCCTAATACATGTCCTCCACAACCTCCTATCTACGGTCATGTCCTTGGTAACCTGAAGCTACAATTTCCTGTTTGATCACCTCTCCCCAATACTTTTTTGGTCTACCTCTCCCTCTCCTCGTACCCACTATATCCAACCTCTCACACCTCCTCAATGGGACATTTGCACATCTCCTCTTCACATGCCCAAACCATCTTAGTCTCCCTTTTGTCATCTTGTCCACCACGGAGCTCACTACCACCTTGTCCCGGATACCCTCATTCCTAATCTTATCGCCCTTAGTATGCCCAAACCATGAGCATTTAGGGGAAACGGGAAAAATGACAAGTCAATTACCATCGATGAGACATTATTATGTTCACGACAATATCAATTATAAACTCTTAATATTTACCTAAAACAGAACATAATAAATATACATTTGTAAAGGATTATATGATATCTTTTTCTTTTTTTTTGACAAAGAAGGATTATATGATATCTAAGTGCATGTTACAACAAACACCATTCACACTAACTGGAAAAGCTATCTTTTGTCCCTCCTACATCTCCTCCTATCAGAGATCATATGATCTTTTCCTGACGTAAGAACTAAATGAAACTGATTGGGAAGTATCAAAATTGAGAAAAAAGATTATGGTCATTCCTCTAACAAAGCTAGAAAGCCTGCTTCCACATACTAAACAAATTCACAATTAGGCTTCATAGCTAACTATGCTTCACTTCATCCTACATTTTAGTTGTTAATGTGAAATATGTTAAGAACTTCAATTAGCAATGAAAATACTAATAAAATCTCACCATTTGCATCTGGTACATTTCTTAATGTTGCTGCAACCACTTTGATTACAATGTCATTCACAGAGACTTTAACATCATACTTTTCTGCACAGAATAAAGATGTGCCAGATCATTATGAAGGAATATCAGCACAAGCAACAATACAAATTAAACACCTTAATTCTATACCTTTAAGCTCCTTTCTGAAGGAGAGAAGGGAGTCCAATATAACATCTGTTAGAAATGAACATTAATTTGAAAAAGTTCCTCATATTAGATATTAGTAATTACTACTCATAGCACTAAGAACTTGAGAATTGACAGAACCTGTGGACAAGTACAAGTGAGGAGTAGATTGCTTAGATTCCAATAACCTTGCTGCTATCACCTGCAAAATATAAGGATTGAGAGACACAGCAAATCAAGTATGAGATGTCATCAGTGCAAGTCTCCTAAATGCATAAAAAAACACAGGAAATGGGAGTGAAGAATACATTGATAGCACCTAAACTTAGTGAAAAATAAGAACAATGTAGAGCATAAGCCAAGTCGAAAGTGGATCACATAATAAGCAAAAACCACGATGAATACACTGCAAAAGAAGCACTACACCAGAAAAGAGGAAAACAAAAAAGACAAGCTAATACCCTACCTGGAGTCCTTATTTGAGCAGCTGATATCCTACTTGGGGTCCTTATTCGAACAGCTGATTTATTAGCATATTTTTAATTTTAGGCTGTAAGATGTTGAATTTTTAAAGGTGAAAATAATTATTCATATTTCAACTTCTCCTTGGGTGATTTACAAACTGAACCTTCTAAGTTGAAATTTCACAGATCAACTTGTTAGTCTTTGTGTTCAATGCTCATTCAAGAAGGAAAACTCACCAGGTCTAGAAATGCAAAGAATGATTTTTAAGAACACCGAAATTTTAACTTGGTTATTACTGCACCTTAATAATTTTAGGCCGCAACAAAAATTTTAAAAGAAAGGCGTAACACATGTTTATGTGGTAAACAAAACACAATTTCTTTATCGAAACAAAATAAAAGTTTCAAAAGTAATAAACCAAACTCACTTCCATATTAACAGACAAACTTACAAGTATTATCAGTTAGACTCTCAAATTCCTTTAATAAGTTATCTTTCTCTTTAAATTTACACCTTTTCATCTACAGTTGTCTGTCCAAAATTTATTTTCGAAGTGTAAAATACTGTTTACTCTTTTTTCTTTCTAAACCTATAGACTTGTTATTAAGTCTAAAGCATGATATTTAGGAATTGTTACCATATTTCAACTAAGATAGATAGAACAAGTACTGTGAAGGTCTGGTTGTCAATTTTGCAACGTAAATGGTTGCAAACAAATTTTCTGTTTACTAAATCATCCAATCCAAAATTCCAAAGACAATTGTTTTTAACAAGGTGATTACTAGTAGTTCATACAGGGGGGTGGTATTTTTTTCAATAAAATGAACTGTTCTGGTAATCAACTAGTCCATAATAGAAGGTTGATCGAAGATCTCTTAATGAAGAGTAAGAATTGTGCAAGAAAAAAGAAAAAAAGAAGAAAGGAAATAGAAAGAATCAAAAGTATTACTCCCTCCATCCCATTTTATGTGACACCCTTTCCTTTTAAGTTCGTCCTAAGAGAATGCCACCTTACTATAATTAGAAACAATTTAACTTAAAAATTCCCCTTTTACCCTTAATGAAATGATTTACAATCACACAAATATCTAAGGATTGTTTTAGACCACAAGTTTCAAAAGTCTTCCTTTTTTTCTTAAACACCAAGCCAAGTCAAACGGTGTCACATAAAATGGGACGGAGGGAGTAGAATCTTAAAATCCAATGCTTTATTATTGCTTCGCAAAACACCAGTCAGGAAGTCACAAGATCCCATTTAGCACAATTTTCTGGCATGTTTTTCCAACAACTTCTCTGGTGACTGTTTATTTTTCCTTATTTTGCAGAATAAAACAAAAAAGTCAAGTTGGTTTTCCCAGCTAAGTTGGTTGTGTTAGTGCATTATGTTCGAGTTAGAATGTTGGAAGTGTTAAGTTTGTTAGATACATTTTTTGGATGAAGTGAAACTTCCATTGCTAGCATCAAGAAGATGCAAAGATCGAACAATGATATTGCAATTGAGCTCTCAAAAAAAGTAGGAAATTCCTTAAACAGGGGTGGCTATTCTAAAATCAGGGAAATACTAAACTGCAACAAGTTATCAAGGGTATCTATAGGGGTTACATTGAACCAACTAAGTAATACGAAAGGCATCTAGCCTAGATACTGTCTTCAATTGAGCAAATATAATGTGTATGGTGGAGAAGATTAGAATGGCCCCCTATGAAGGATGACACACCCTCAAATACAATGTGTATAGTGTTTGATTCTATAAGTAGGTGTGCCTTGTATTAATCAAATTATTCATAAATCCCTTTTCTTCTGTTATGTTCTCACCCGCATTTAAAAATTTAAGAAAGAGACTCGTATTACATAGATATATGAAATTGATCCTTACATCCAAGAAATAAGATCTTCCTTCATTTTTTTTTCAATGTGTTGGCAAATATGATAGTGTATAACATAAAATACCTAAAAAAACACAATTTAAGCTCTATCATTTAATAAGTACAATAAGGTAAAAGGATTAAATAACTGCTAATGGCAGTTCATAGTACCTTGCGAATTTGACTATTGGGTAAATCTTCATAAGCATCATTTTGCTGTCCATCAGATTTTAACCCAAGTGACTTTGTTAAAGTAGCTTGTTGGTTGACCTGAGGAGGAGATGGAGTTGCCTTCCCAACTGATGAATTGCTGCTTGATCCCTTTCCAGACTTCAATGCAGCAAGAACATCTCCCTTTAACAGGGTACCACGAGGACCAGATGCTGGAATTGATGATGCATCTAAACCATGTTCCGTAATTAACACCTTAGCAGCTGGACTGATTCTATTGAAACCTGTTGTCTGAGTTCTAACTTCAGCTGTGACATCATGACGGACCGGCTTTTCTTCCTTAACTACATTGTTGCCACTGATCGATGTCCTCACAGCTTCAATATCATTCTCATCCTCAACCTTGAAAAAAGAAGTATTAATTCCACAAAATGCTAAGAGTTATAATCCATAGCAGAGTAACTATACCAGATCAAATATTTAAAAAAAAAAAAAAAAAGAACTAAGACAAGTCCCTACCCTAAATCTGAATATACTGATTTGCATCTTCTAATGGTTAAGACAACAGAAAGTTCTAAACTTCTCTCAGAAGGTGGAAAAAGAGAAGAGCATTAGCAACTTACTGTGATTGCAATAGGCTGCCCAACAGCCACATCTTTTGAACCTTCAGGTGCCAGTATTTTGGCCAAGAATCTGCAAATCACACCAGATAAAAATATTTTTTTGTGGCCAAAGAAAACGAACACATGAAATTGTAAAACCAACACTGAATCAGAGGGAAAGAGTTTCATAATCTACAAGAGCAAACAGGATACACATGGAATGGAATGTCTTCTACTTCAAAGACTCAGAAACATGATAAAACCATAATGAAAACAACCTCACATACTCCCAGAAATAAACAGCAGCAGATGTAACTAAGAAGGCCTCCGCCATTATATAAAGTCAATATGAAGAGGCTAGGTAGGATGCTTCCTTCAATATTTGAGGCTGCTTTTCTATAATTCTAGAAAGTCCTAAGAAATTACCTCATAGAAGGTGCAGTAAAAAAAAGTAATAGATATATATCTCTAACAGTATCTTATTTTCTTGCAATTAAACATCTTATTTAAAATGTGATGGGAAAGTTTACCCTTCTTCAAGACTTTCATGCTCAAGAGTTGCTTTGTCAGTTTCTATCTCACAGAGAACATCACCAACCTCTATCTGTGTCAAAAGAAAAATAAGATAATAGTTAGACATGCTATTTTAGTCATCACTACCCAGTATCTGGGGCATTTGTGAAAATTCACTAGTCTCTTATAATGCAGTACCAACCTTGTCACCTTCCTTTTTCCTCCATTTAAAAATGTTACCTTGGTTCTATAGGTAAGAATTCAAACAAAGATATCATCAGCATTGACAGATAAAGGAAACAAGTATAGCATGGAATTTAATGAGTCCATTATTAACTTTCCATACCATGGTTGGGGACAAAGCTGGCATATCAAGGATCATATGAGGAGGAAGTTCAGATGAGCTGATATTCGCAGGACTCGCTTCTGGAGCTCCGTCTCCCCTTGCTGCATCTGTCTGAGAAGATGCTTGATTTTTAACCTCTGATGCACCACCAACGGTAGCAGGGACTTTTTGTATGTCATCTGCTTCTTCCACCTACTCAATTAGCGAAAATTATTTACAATAATAGATGCCCATGGCAGTCTACACAATCCGTTTAAGCTAAGCATGTAGGAAATGAGAAGAATCTGAGACATCCAATATAGTGAAGCAGAAAAACATTGCAAGAACTTAATCTAAAGGTGACAGTCATCCTGACTTTGACAGGGAACATAGTTTAGTTCATACTAAGGTAGAGAAATTAGTTCATAATAGTGAAATAAGCTGCTGATTGAGGAACCAAAAGACAAGAACTTGCTAGTAGATTTAAAGCATTCAATACTACAGACTCATGTCTAATTAGCCATGAGATAGTTATAGCCTTTATGGCTATATTTAAGTAAAAAGGAAAACAAAACTGGGATTAGGCAGTCTATAAAGATCCTTCAGAACCAGGATCCATTTCTATTAGAAGGCTGTCTTGTTTCCACTTGAGTTTACCACCTAAAGTATTCAGTGAGCACTCTTATTAACTTCGGTTTGAGCTTAGAATACTTTCCTGCCTTTTAATCTTTGCTACTTTCATTCGATCTCAACCATGTCAGGAAATTCTTTTCAGATCTTCTACAGTAAGACTCACTTGACAAAAAATGCTCCTAGTTGGTAAACTCTTTCAGGACGTAGAAACATTGTAACAAAGAATACTAAATTACTCCTGGATAGCGTTGGTCCGCTAATAAAAAAATGGAGTTAAAGATGTTATACATTTGCCTTCCTCCATTTCCTTTTTTTTACCTTTTTCTTCCTCTTGTTCTTCGTAGCTAGTGCATCTTTTTGGGACTTCTGGGTCATGCCACTCACAATAATTAAAAAAAAAGCATATGAAACTTGGTGCTTAAGGAGAGTTGGCAAAGCCACCAAGAAGATCTATTGATAATTCCTCCAAGTATCTTTTAGTGTTTTTTGGACAGAAAGGAACTGAAATGTTTTGATGGAATTTCAACGCCAAAACACTCCCTAAAAGCTAGATGTTTGCTTAACTTGTTTTGCTGGAGCAATTGAACCCCTGTAAACAGCTCTGGCCAATTTTTGGTCTTTGTTAGCTCCCTAATCATATCATAGTCTCTTCTCATGTATTGGAGCTAAGACAACTTCTTTTGCATCTTCTAGATGTTTTTTACTGAAACCTTTCCTTCATTAAAAATGGAGTTAAACTCAGTCGAGAATACCAACGAAAAAAGTTCAGCTCTTGAAAGAAAGAAGACCACGAAAGAAATTTAGCAGTTGTCTCTCCAGGTAGGACACTATCAATTTATTGCATAATGCATACTTTACTTTCTCCTCCAAGTTCAGTACTTGAAGAGGAGAACCTTGATACCAGTCGTTTTTTAGTAAAAAGGACGGAAGTATCCTAATCCATCAAAATTCCCCATCACTTACCTTTCTCATAATTATCTTTTGGAATACAAAGACTCTTTTAGATAAATCAAGAACTTTTAATTAAATTTCTAACCAAGATGGCTTCAAAGTGACAGAGTATATAACATTAGGCTATCACAAAAAACTAACCAACTATCGGCACAATAAGAAAAAAATTATTTAATTCAAAATACAAGTGAAGCAAAAGGATTTCCTTTAGTTTCCATGCTGGTCTTTTGAATCCTTATATAAGATTCATTCACTTCTTTCCAACCAAATCATCAAGAAAGCACAAAGAAATTGTCTTCCATATCTTCTTTTTCTCGCTTCCATCCTCTTTTTAGTTAAAAAAAAAAACCTACTTCTTACAGCATTTGCCACTATCTAGTAAACCCCAAGATAGTTTAACAAGGAGAATATTAATGCCCATATATCTGATGCAAACTACAATGTACTATGAGGTGGTTCCTGTCCAGCATATATTCGTTCTCTTCCTCAGATTGTTTGCTGACAGCATCCTACATAATACACCATCTTCTCTGGTGCTTTAGTCTTCCAAACTGATTTACAATCAGGTCTTGAATCCCCTCCATTGAGTAGGCCTCTATACCATCACTTCACAGAGAATCATTGACTGCCTACCTCATGCCATTTCACTTCTATCATCTCTGCAATTTGTAGGTGGCAGTCAATATTTTGTAACAAACTCTCGACTTCCGTTCCATTTGCTCAGACACTCTTGGAATTCAATAAAAGGACGATGCTTTCTGATTGGAGAGGAGAAATGCAAGGTTGCTTGACTTTCAACAGTTCAATGCAAACCCATTTCGTGGTTTAGGGCTTAAAGAGCGATGTTGTATAAATAAACATTGGTAGTATGACTTTCCTTTCGAAGACACAACACAAAGGACTGATAACTAGAGAACTTTGGCTGATACTTATAGCATGGTGGCTTTGGTAAACTTCTGAAGGAAGAGAACAGTGTGTAGTCTTATTAGCAGGAAAAGCTTAGAATGTAAAAAACCTTTGGTTTTATCAGATAGTACTACAATACTTGCAGAAAACCAGATACTACAATTTCCAGGAGCGAATGTATTTAGTCTTCAATCTTTCATATTTACACCAATTTCAACCTGCTATGATCTATGGTTATGGGTTTGTTGTTGTAGTGGGTGTCAGTCTTACAACTGTCAGGTCTCTGATAGGCAAATCAATATTATTTTGGGACCCACAAAAGAATTTGCTTACCAAAGAAGCCCGTGCCTTTTTTGTTAGATAAGACAAGTTTAAAAGGGGGGAGGAGTTGACATTTTTCAGAGAGAACACCCACTTCCCAAAATGAGAATTATTAAGTTACCTACTGTTTATGCGAACAAAAAGAACAATAGAAACTTAAAAAAACGATTAGAAATTATTGTGACGTAACACAGACTTCTTTTTCGATTTTGCAGCAAAGAACTCCAGAGAAGCGAAAGAAAAAGAGAAAAGTGCAGCAATATCACTTCAATTATATTTTGTGGTGCTTGACTGAAAGGAGATGATCACAAAATAGAAAATAAAGAGGAAAAGTGGCAGAAGAAATATCTAAGAACTCTTATTACCGTAATTGCTATAGTCTGTCCCACCGGTACATCTTTTGTTCCTTCAGGGACCAATATCTTTGCAAGGAAACTGCAAATGATATCCCCAAACAACAAAACCATTACATTAAAGAAGTGCATCCGTTAACAGGATGATTAGAGTGAGTGCTTCAGGCATTTATGAACAGCAAGAGCATCAGGAAGAAAACTAATCACATAGAAAATATCTAAAGAAAAGCAATAACATCAGAAAAGAACATTACTTACCTTGTCAAAAGAAAATCCTCTCTTTTAAGTTTTAAACAAATACAGAACAATTGGAATATAGGCTTACCCTTCTTCAAGAGTTTCAAACTCAAGCGTTGCTTTATCAGTCTCTATCAAACATAGTACGTCCCCTACTTGTATCTGTTAGGAAATCCGAATTTAACAGAGTGTAATAAAATAGAAATGTCAGTTGTTGAGCCTTAATACTTTAGCAGGCATTATCTTTGTCTAAAAGAAGAGATATTGTACTACTTTAACTTTCGGTAGCCATGAAAGCAACTGACCTTGTCCCCCTCTTTCTTTATCCATTTTGCTATATTACCATGAGTCTGCAGTGAGATGAACATGTAAGTTAAGAATTTCCACAATAATAAGGAAATGATAAGCAGAAAACTTCATCATTCATAGAAATAATGCCGCTAAGATTACCATTGTAGGGGACAAAGCTGGCATTCCCACCTCTGCATATAAAGGAGCCTCTGCAATAGTAGGAAATAAGTATTATAAAACTTAACGAAGAAAGACCTCATTTCTGTCACATAAAATCTCATATTATCAGTAGATTCTCACACAGTTCAAGATAAAAGTTGTATAACATGTCTGAAGGTCACCAAATATCTTTCCACTGTCTTTCTAAAATAGAAAATAAACTAACCAAAGGGGAAAGAAATATACAGCTTAATGGAACAAGACATTCTCTCCAAGAGATGTACAACTTGGAGAGCATGACATGCCTAACACCTTAGAAGCTAAAAGGACTATCCCATCACATATATAAGTCAGAGATTTAACTGCTTTTCAATGTTCCTGCATTATGTTACAACCAAATGCACCATTAGCCAGATTTTCTATCTTAAGGCTAAACATTCTTACACTTTCCAGGGCCGCTGAACTAGATGAAGAGGAATTGAGTTAATATCATGTGATCTAACGTCCAACATAGCATATACTAAACTGATAAGCAGAGGACGAAATCATATATTTGGAGAACACAAAATACACATATAGTAATCTAACATTTGCTGAATAGGGAACACCTCAGATTTAGCATGCATCAGCGAGGACCAAAATTGCCTTGTCAGGCTTCTTTACAATTATCTGTAGCAGGTGAGGTGATCAAATGTGTTGAACCACATAACACATACATGTATAAATTTGAAGAGACTTATGTCTTCCCAAATGAATCAGAGTAATGGAACAGCCACTAGAATATTTGAAGTACAAGATAACACTTGGAAGTAGATATATTCTAAACCAGAAGGCTCCAAAACATCAGATTTAAGCATCAGGTCAGAGGATGTGAACTAGCATTCCATCTCTTTATCATTCAAACAACAACTATGTCTCAGTCCCAGGCAAGTCGGGATCGGCTATATAAATCCTCACCTCTCCATTTAAGCTCAACTCAAATCATCATCATACCAAATAAAATGAAAGTGAAAAATAAATAAAATATATACAACTAATACTCCCTCTGTTTCAGTTTAACTATCTTAGTTTGGCTAGGCACGGAGTTTAAGAAATAAGGGAGACTTTTGAATTTTGTGGTCTTAAACTAAAGATGTGTGTAATGTTCAAAAATGCCCTTTGAAACTTTTTTTTTTATTTGAGTAAAGGCAACTTTGTATTCACAAAAGAAGTCATCAACAAAAGATGATAAGGAACATTTTACAATCCACACATGGTATGTGCACTTTGCTCAGTGAGGACTACTCAACAAAAAATTTACAAGTTACCTATGAAGTCAACTATGTCTACTTTATCCCCTACAATATCTTGTTTACACCAAAAATAAAGTAAACTAAGGCATTGGATTCTAATATTCGGGCTGTTGGTCCCTTTTCCCTCTAATCTTCTAGTAATAAGCATGCCATGTAAAATATCGGGTTTAAGGAGTTACCAAATATAGAAAGAGGCATTCTTTTTGTACAAACTAAAAAGGGAAGTGCACTTATTTTGATACGGAGATAGTAATTATAATACTCACTCTGTCCCATTTTATATGTCCCCCTTTCATTTTTAATCCGTCCAAAAAGAATGTCTACTTACTATAATTAGAAACAATTTAATTTAAAAATTTTCCTTTTACCCTTAATGAAATGAATCTCAACCACACAAATATCCAAGGATTGTTTTAGACCATAAGTTTCAAAAGTCTTCCTTTTTCCTTAAACACTATGCCAAGTCGAAGGGTACCACATAAATGGGACGGAGGGAGTAATAGTTTTAGAAGTTCTCTAACAAGCTAAACCTATGTCCAACTAGTAGATATCACCTGTATGAATAATTTTTTTCCATTGTGCGCTATCTTTAGCTTAGTTTGCACTGACTCTATCTTTTTATATTTTCAATTTATTCTTTTAAAAAAATAAAAAACTGGGAGCTCCAAGAAACACATCCCTATTATTTAATGAAATGATGACATGTGAAGGGGCTATTTGTTATAGAAAAACAGTATAAATGAGGAGTTCAAGTTAAGATTTAAGCACATGATCAAAGCAATGGTCTCCTACAAGCAATGTTACTAACATGACCAACAGGAAAGGACTTATCACGCGTTTCGTGCAATTTCTTATAGATGTTAGAAGTTGAAAGAATTTCTTAAGTTGTATTCCACTTTTCTTTTTATATGCTCTTTTCAGATGGACCCCTTACTAATTTTTCATTCCGTCTTGCACTTGAAAGTCAAGATATGATGGTGGAAGTTACTGAAAGCAATCTATAAATATCTGGAAAGATAATAGCATTGGGTGGGAGCAACATCATTTGTATAATGTGCTTACCAGCTGACGAGAAGTGCCGAACACCACTTTGTAGCTGCAACATTTCCACCATTGAATCAGGGAATCATAAAGTAATGAAATTTATTGGAAAGACATGTGTTGCAACTAACCTTAGATGGTACGACATGTACTCCACTGAGCAGGCGGAAATTTAAAGGCCTGACCAAACTTCATAGTCAGTAACAGCATACATTTCGAGAAAAAACAATTATGGAGCAGATTAAACTACCTTCAGCTGTTTAATAATTAATAATTGCATTTAGTTCAATGTAAATATGACACTGATGCAACTAAATCTCTAAAGAAGCCATATCATCTCCCATGCAAAGATTCTAGCCTATCCTTGTTTGTCATTAACTCGATTTTCTGCTAAACCAGAATGATAATCAGTAAGATTGTAATATGCAAGACGAAAGACTAACTAAGCAACTATGCTACTATTAGTATTGGCACCCCAAAGCCCCCAAGGCCTAGCTCAAGTGGCAAAAGGTGGAGGATTTGTGGCTTAGGTCGCAGGTTCAAGCCCCACACCATGCAAAGCGAAGCCCGGTATTTAAGTGGAGAAGGGTAGAGGGGCGGGCCCATTATCCACCGAGTTTAGAAGGCTGTGATTGGTCCAAAGGGCGGGTCACAGACGGATTTCTCGGTTATCAACAAAAAAAGTATTGGCACCCCAAACTAAAAACTACAGCTAAAAGTCAAAATTTAGATGGTTATTAGATCAAAATATCAATCTCTCAAAAAAATTATTCACTGAGCATATGACATGAGAAATCCAGTTAGTGGCCATAGTAAAATAGAAGAATTTAATTGAGGAGTCTCTAAAATTTTATCACATCCATTTCAGCCATAAATTTATGAAGATACGCATCATCTTATTCATAGCATATATTACAGTCAAATAGCAATAGGTTGGTGTTGGTGGAGAGCGAGGGAGACTCAAATTGTCTGCAATCATACATGTGAATGCTGAAGACTTATGGCCATGAGCCATCATTTGGAAGAAGGATCTTTCTGGACATAATTGACAACAGAGTGATAGATAGGTTTACTAGATAAATCAGTTTCTTCATCACACATCTAAAAGAAGTTAATGTAGTCAGATCTTAGGACTCTTCAGGTGAAGCTTTTGTTATTGCTCATTCCTTTTTCCATCTCCTGGTAACTTTGCATCATCTCGACATCCTTCCATTTGAACTTTAAGGAATATACATCCCTAAATAACCTTCCTTTTCTCAACAAGATCTTAAACCATATTAAGGAGCGTATAGATAAAGTTTCTCTTTGAGATCGAGGGAGTATCATCTCATTTGACCTTAATCTGTAAAAGAGTTGGATTCATCTCCAGCATCTATAATTTATGAAAAACAAAAACATCAATGTGGGACTCATGCCACCACAGTCATAATAGGGAGGAAAAAACATTAGTCATTATGCTAGGCCCTTCTAAGGAAACGTATCCATCATTGCACAAAAGCCCTACTCTACCACATGAAATCTGGAAAACTGTTGAGTTAGGTTGGAGTTTCTATAGGATAAGAAAAAGCTTAATGCTTTATAACGGGTTTTGACATGGCATTAGATCCAAGAAACCCACTTAAACCATGCTACATTTAAAAATGAAAAATTAGTTACTAGCTAATATAGTTCTACCTATACATTCATCTTAATACTAAACGAAAGTCCTCTGGGGAAAGGAAAAATTATGTTAGTGAACTTTTCTTTGAGAAGAAATTATGTCAGTTACACTTTTTAAGTTGAGATGGCACAATTCAGTAAATAAACCACTAGAATGGACTAACATCAGACCTTAATGAAGAAGCATCCACATCAGGAATTTGATTCAGCACCCCAGGAACACTGCACCCAATAAATGATTAATAAAAATTTGCAAATCTAATAAATGTATTTCATAAATATTAACAAGGGGACAATGAGCATCATTTTTATAATGGTGGTGTTCGGGCAAGGTTACTCATATTTTGACTATTCCACTAGGTACCTGCTACCTCCCACTTGTATAGTACCGACTATCGGGTAGCTTTACCCACCAAGGCTTAGGCAGATGGGAAGAAATCACCTACATCCTTCTTTTCCCTGATCTCCACTATTTACCTCATTTTATTGACCACCAGTCCACACTCTTAGGTGCATGGAAATAATAAACATCAAAATACACATTATATTCTGCCTAAGTGCTTAAGAAAGAATGCATCTTCTTAATAAGTTTGAACACACGTTACAATCATTGGAACTTGAGGAATTAAGTGAAAATAGAGGTCTCTTGTGCAAATTTCTTATGCAAAATGACTGATAATAAGACAGCAATGATACAGTAACTACTCCAGTATTTTGCTGGCATACATTAATAAAAGTACTTGACTAAAAACGTTGGTGCATCACCCCACTTTTCTTTATTTAATAATTAATAATGAAATTATTTAAACTACATTGAGGGGGTGCAATCTCAAATGCTGCATCATTTAACCCAACAAAAAGAAAACCTAATTCCCCATTTGTTTACTCACTGAACAAATATGGACTAAAAAAGTACTTGGTATACATACTATACATGCACCAAAAGGCTTATGAGGAAAGAAAACAAAGAATCAACAGGAAGATCTTTCCTTCTTTGTCACTAAATATAGTTGTCTTGTCCACCAAATTTATTCTCAAGTTCAAAGTTTAGAGCACTTTGAAGCCTTTCATTCTCATTTTTTTTTAAGCTTGCTTTTCTTGTTACTCGTTTTATTACTTCATCTTTGATATCTTTTTTCCTATAAAAAGTACAAGTCTTCAATTACTAGGAATACTGCAACCAACGAGGCACCCAGTTCCATTTCATTTCTCACAAAGTATAACCAATCTTGCAATCCGCTTTTCCATCTATGCCTAGTTATATTCATAATCAGACATATTAGCATGCCTTTTGAAATGCTCTATAAACCCTTAATTTGAATGAATATTACCTAAAATACTTTACGCACTCCCCCGAAAACATCACAATCCTCTTATTTCACGACTGAAATTTTCCACCATAATGAACCCCCAATCCACATCCTAAACATGAAAATAGGAACCTTCGGAACATTACTGGATGAAGAAAAATCAGTTTTTCCCTCAAACTGCTAGATGTGATCTTAAAAAATTAGTCCTCTAAACTAGAAGAAAATCTTCAAATTACTCAACAGCAAACCAAGTAACTTATACCATAAATCAAATTAATATTTGAGGTTCCAAAGTCCAAACAGTTCAAAAAGTTCGCAAAATTGAATAATGCATTACACCACACACTTATTTCCTTCTTCTAGCCTAAATGACCAAATATTATTCAATCTCAAATACCTACAGCTACAAAATCCGAACGAGCGAGCGCGCACGCGCACACACACACATATATATATATTATTATTTCTATTTTCTCCTTGTTTTTGAGCTAATATCTACAATCAACGCGAACATTAAGCAATTTATAATTCTTATTACAACCAGTAGAATCGATTACAGGCTTTTGAGTTAACGAATTACAACGATTCAGAAAATGACAAAAGAAAAATGTAAAGAGGAAAGCGTACTGATGGAGCGATCGGAGTGTGGAGGTGTTAGAAGGACCGGCGGCGAGAAGACGGCGAGCTCGGAGAAGAGACGGAACTCGGAAAATCAACGGATGACGAAGTCGGGAGAGCGCCATCGATCATTCACAGATCCACCACGCTTTGCTTGCTTCAACTTCTATATGCTTATTATTTCTGTTCCGCTATGAACTTTCTTCCTTCTTTTTTTCGCTGTAAATAATATACAAAGTATAAAATATATGTCAACCCAATAACTTGAGTAAATGGCAAAAATGATCCCTTATGTTCGAGTATAGGTTCAAAATAGTTCCTAGTAAGTGTAGATATCAAAATTTTATGTGATTTTATAAGATATGTTCAATTTTATAACTATTAAAAACATATTTTTATTTTAGTTTATAATTAAATTATTGTAAAATAATAATAATATGTTGAATTATTATTTTTTTGGTTGATAATGAAATCAACACAAGATAAACTTTGATTCAGCATAATAATTTGCAAAATCATATACAAGAGGGAAATCATAACAAATCTTGTGCAATGAGCTCGATCGAGATAGTATTCAGGAGATCTCTATTTGCTCAATCAATTCGATTATTCTTATAAATAATTTCTTTTTTTTTTAAGTTTTGAAATGAAAAATAATAATATTGCGATAATAGTGGCGGGCTAGGGAAAAAGTAGGGGTTTGGTGGGCAATGATTCTTTTGGTCTAATTTTCATGCCTTGGGGAATTCATAATTTTGTCCACTTTTTTATTCAAGTTTGACATAAATAAATAAATAAACAAAATGTGAGAGAAGTGACTAAAAGTTTTTAAACAAAATGTATTTAAATTGAACGCCTCTATGGCCCTTTCCTATCATGAATGGTGGTTTTGTCTTCATGCTAATTGCAGATTATGATATATAAAATAATTTCATAAATTTAATAATTTTTTGGGCACCAACTCCTATATTTGGCTTTTACGAAATGTTCAGGTCACTCACGCACTTTGATAAAAACAAATTTATATAATTTATGTCTACATAAAATTTATATTTGTTATTCTTATTCATCTTTTTTGAGTTTGCAAAATTTTATTTAAGGAATTTGAATGAAAAATAGTTGGTTGGGTTCATGATCAAGTAAAATAATAGTAGTAAATTTGTTAATATTTAGTCAAAGATCCAACAAATCACAAATTCTAATTAAAAAAATTAAACATTAGGATGAAAGAGACAGTTGATTCATAATAATAAGTACGTCTGATCTTATTTTACGTACACACTTAAATATTTTTATGCATAGACATAAATAATTGGAGCAATATCTCTAATATTAATAAGTTCATTCAAACTCACAGAACTTACTCTAAATTTATCTCTGATAATATTTTAGCTATCATAAACATGCTAGCTAGAATTGAGAAACATGTTTTTTTGGTAGTGACTTGACAAAACCAATAACAACTTTTGCTGTATTTAGAGCAGCTAAAGATCCAAATAATCTTATTGTGTTATCCCCTTTTTGTGTCCCTGCTAAATCTGATAATCCACGAATTGCAATAACTGGATATCCATTTGACAAACATGTCTGCACAAAAAAAAAAAAAACAATGAAATTTTAACCCCAAAAAAGGAATTCAACTTATATATATATATATATATATTATACTTATTATATGTTTTAACGTGTTATAATACGTAATTTGTCTTATTTTTTGCGTTACTTATCTGCTTTTTATGAACGGTTGCATGTAGTGGGAGGCTGATGGAGCTTGTATATTATGGGTTCAACTAAACTTAATATATTTCAACACGTAATTAATGTAGATAAGCAGTTGAAAATTCACTAAAATTTCAACAAATATTCAATCCCAAACCATAATTTCAAGAATGAGTTAATGCTAAAAAAAAAAACATAAAAGTTGATGAACCCATCAAATTTATATTAAAAACTCCCTCTGATTATAATTATCGTTTAAGTGATCTGATAGTATAAATAGTTTTACACACTATGGTATATAGAAGTTAATATTTTTTAAAAAGTATTTAAGTTTTATATATCGTTAGTATAAATAATTTAGTAAAAAATCAAGTCACCCAAATAATATCTCCATGTTAACTTCCTTATAATATAAGATTTAATTTAAGATAAATTACCTGCTATAACATATAAAATTGTTCTGATGATGTAAAAAAGATTTATACTGACGATGTATATAACTTAACGGAAGGAAAAGCAAGTTACCATTACTACAGCTGAGCTTTCCATGTCAAGTGATGTAACCCCAAAAGTTTTGAAAAGGAATTGTGTGTAAGCTGCATTGTCAATGAAAAAGTTTGAAGTAGCTCCCTTCAGTCCAACAACTAATTTTGGCTTTTCTGGTAGACACAATGTTGAATTTGCACATTGATCCAGTTTTATCCCCTGTTAATTTCATCCAAACACAACACAATTACAACAAAATAACCATAAAGAAGTAGTATAAAATGTCCCACAAGTTAAATTTGGGAAGGGTGGGTGTACAGAGACCTTATCCCTACCTCCGTGAGGTAGAGAGGTTGTTCCTGATAGACCTTCGGTTCAAAAAAATTATTTTTCACAACAGTGTAAAAACCTAAAATTTGAAGCCGTCAAATCTAAATCCTAGATCCACCTCCACTTGATGGATATAGTTATTTGGTATTTGTACTTAGTGACGAAGACATAATTTTTAGGCATAATATATAACATGACCCTTAACTTGACTTCAGCTGATAACTATGACCTTTAACTTTGGTGTACACAAATATGCACTTAAACTTATATAAAATTGAACGAATAGACACATTTGTCCTACATGGCAATTTTGCATCTTACGTGGCGTCCTACGTGTATTATGTCATGTAAGACATGTGTGCCTACTTGTTCAATTTTATACGAGTTTAAGCGTCTACTTGTGCACACTCAAAGTTGCCCGCTGAAGCCAAGTTAAGAGTCATGTTTATGTATTATGCGTAATTTTTACCAAGGAATTCATCATCAACTATATACATACAATGTGGTAACTGACGAAGGGGGTTCGGGTCCCACCTATACTAGGAGAGATGATAGATATATCCGGAGGTATAATTGAAGTTCGTGCAAGTTGAGAGCTGATTCTATGTACTAATATTACTTACCTGCAAATGCGAGGCTACACGAAGCCAATTGTTGGTTATGTTAAACCAAACTGGTCTTTGAGGCACATTGACTTCCCCTGCAGCTGAGTAAAACTGTTCAGTGCTATATCCAACTTTTCCCAACTGATTTTCCCCTCCTTTTGGATCATTATAGCTCTTGAAATTAAATTGAGCAAAATCATTTGGTTCCATAGTTGCATTTGGTTTCTGTACAAAACAAACAAATTAATATGAGAAAACTATTTGAGTAGATAGAAATTTATGTTGCTCGGATTCTTCAGAAGCTATGCATTTTTTGAGGGTCCAAGCAACACAAATAAAAGTACAAAACAGGTTTGTTTGCTGTGTTGCTCAAACTCTTCAGAAATTTCAACGGGTGTATGTTAGATCCATTAAAAGTTGTGCATTAATTACTATACATTTTTGAAGGCCCCGACATTGGCGTGACAATATTTTTTTGGAGTGTTCAAGCAACATAGATAATAGAAATACAAAAAAAAGTTTGTTTACTTTGTTGTTCGAACTCTTCAAAAATATTGACGGATATGTGTTGGATCCTCATAAAGTAATGCATTTTTGGATGTTACAATACTTTTGGAGGGTCCCAGCAACATAGATAATAAAAGTACAAAATAGGTTTGCTTATTATGTTGCTCGAACCGTTCAAAAAATGTTAACAGATACGTGTTCTCCTCCAAAAGTTGTACATTTTTGGAGAATTCGACATGAATACGGTAACATTTTTGAAAAGTCCGACCAATATAATTTGTTTAAAGGGTTAAAACTTAGAAGCATTATTTACCAGCCAATCCCAAAGCCCCGTTTGTGCAAGTTGCCCTGGGATTGTGACATCTCCAATTTGCATAGAACTGTTAGCATTGCCAGAGATACCAAAATGGATTATCCCTTTTATGTCAAACAGATCCAACATCTGTTGTGTTGCTGCTGCTGCATTCACCTAAGGAAACCAATCAACTATTTCATCAATTTTTTATAACAATAGTCACAAAATCAAGCTCTCACCAACAAACTGATAATTTAGATAGTCAACCAACTGAGTAATAACGACAATCACTCTACTCTTATTTCCTATTTCGGCCCGACTATTCAAGATTCACACTCTATAAAAAAAAAAAAATCCATTTCTAAAAAATTGGATCCGGAACACAAAGTAGAAATTTCAACCATCACATCACGTTCATTGATTGGTCTCTTACTTGTCTCTTATCATCAACAAGAGGACAAGAATAAATGCACTATTTAAAAAAAAAAAAAAAGACAATATCCATTAACTTTTTGAGAAAGATTTCAGAAAAACCTCACCAATCCAACTCCACATTTTACGTAAATGACTTTTTTGCCCTCAACTTTCCCAATCCGAAATCGTCTACCTGCAGGAGATTCAGGATCTAGGGTCAGTAAATTCAGAAATAGTCATATTTCATTACACAAGTGTGTATCGAGTTGAAAGTAATGAATTCAGTTAAACCAACAGAACCCGACCTGATAAGTCAACAAAGGGGTGTCTAGGATCAGGCCTAAATACACCAGTTTTAAAGAAAGCTTCTTCTTCTGGTGCATACACTGTGATAAGTCCAAGAAAAGGACCATTTTTGTTCACTTTTTTGACAACTCTTAAAGATTCAAATCTTTCAAATGGAATTACTTGTGCAGAAAATACAAGTAAAGGGATAAATCCCAAAGCCAATATCAGAGAAAATAGAAGGACAGCTTGTTTTGCAGCCATTTTTTATTGAACTGCAACAAGTTTTGTCCATGATTCCAGGTTAACAATGTTGAATTATATATACCACAATAATTCCCACATTTATCAATTTTATAATGGAAGTAGGTCGGAGCTACGATTTTTCTTACTGATGCTTGCATTAGGTAGATTGTCTACATCACACTTTGTGGGTGCGAGTCTTTTGTCCCTATAAACACGATACGCTTTGTGTATCAGTCATCACAATGCCCTTCTTTTGAACTTATTGAATTTTGAATAAATTATTAATATAAAATAAGTGACTTTTTTAAATACAGATATATAATTTAGGTTAAAGTTATTAAGTTATGCTTTGTAGTTCTCCCCTAATGTATCAGGACGTTGAGTGATATATCCAAAATCAAAATATGATGTATCGAAACGTTGAGATATGTATTTGAAATCGGGACGTGATCAATCGGGACATTGAGTGATATATCCAAATTTTTAAATTATAAAGAATTTTTATAATTTGAAAAATAGTAGAGATAAGTATAATTAACTCTTGGCTCTGTAAAAATTTGTGTAAAATTACCTTTTTTTATTCCATAAAAATAGGAGCGAAGCTAAAATTTTGTTTACCTATTCAACAAAGTGTAGCAGGTATTTTTGAATTTTTTAATACCTTTATATTGGTATTAAAAAATTCATTATATTATTGAGACATATCAACGTGAAATATATGAGTACTAATATAAAACAGGATCTTGTCTCGATATTTGCTATGAATTATTGTGAATATTTTATTTCCACTAGCTTGGTACATGATTCATGAATTAATGGTCACCAACTCAAACGTTTATATTATGCTATATTATAAATTATAAATATAATATAAAGATATCTACCCCTATTTTGTTATTATTCGCGACTTGTGAAATTTATAAAAATAAATAAATATAATAACTAACTTCAAGTTAAAAATATAATAATAATTGAGTTAATTATGATCAAATATTAAGATTTTTTTAATACATATAGACACATAATTTAAATAAAAAAATTATTAAATTCATATAAATCAATAACAAACCCTCTAAATCCGCACATGTTTGCTATTCAATAGAAAACTACATATCCTACATAAAGTAAAAGCTTTGACAAGTCGGCTAACTTGCTCATATTATGATAGGGTCCAATCACCCCCCTTTCTTCTCAACCCCTGACAATCAAAGTTATAGGGAGATGTGCTTCGATCTTCCCATCGATAGAAACAGTAGGTATATAACGCATGCAACTAGTAGGTGATAGGAGAATGTAAGTCTTATTCTTTATTGTTGTCAAGCTGCACTTCATGAATGTGTCCTATGTTGTTGAATGCCTAACTCATCCTCATTCATCCTAGTTAGCAGTTCCAGTTTCGTATCAAGGTCACTATCATCAATATCGATCTCATTAAGAAGAAAACCTGGTGATGTATTCGACCGATACATCCCGTAAAGTGATGTATCCAGAAATAAGAAGAGTAGAGATTTTTTGTAATTTTTTCAAATGGTAGAGAATTATATATATAAAAGAGAACTCTAGGCCCGCCTACGTGGTGCCACCACAAATCAAGATTCCCCTTTAATTTATTTATTTTCAAAATTAGTCTTCCCCTTTCATGAAAAGTTGTGATTTTTATGAAGAGTTGCATTTTTTATGAAAAGTTGTGACTTTTACGAAAGGTTGTGACCTTCCGAAGGATTGTAATTTTTTCAAAGAATTGTAACCTCTCCAATAAGGCACAATAAACATTTGTTCAGACTACCATTTGTTGTCTTTAAATAGAGGGATTTCATCTCATTTTCGAACAACACAAATTTTGAACTTCTTCTTCTTCTCCACAAAGACATAGATATTTATACACAATAAATTAATTGCTCAAATTCAATATGAAGTATGGACAGATTCTCAAGTTTACTGCAAGTTGTAAATACTTTTCTTGAAGTAATAAATGTGTTTCTCGACATTGCAATTGGAAAAGAAGTGTAGTTTCAAATTGAACTCCATCACTCTGGTATGTTGATTTTAAATAAAACACTCAAACAAACTGAATAGTTTTGTGGAATATTTTTGGGATAAGGGTCTAAAAAATACCCTAACTTTGGTCGAATTTAATGTTGCGATACTAAACTTTCATGAGGACCTATTACCTCCCTAGACTATTTAATACCGTATTTTAAACATATATATTTGTCCACGTGGACATAAAAAAAATGCAAAATTATAAATAGTAATGTGTCCACGTGGGCACATATATACCTTTAAAATACACTATTAAATAGTTCAGGGGGTAAAAAATACGCTATTAAATAGTCTAGGGAGGTTATAGGTCCTCATGAAAGTTTAGTATCGCATTGTTGTCCAATATGATACATTCTCCCTTTAATTTTCCATTTTAATAATTACTTATGATACATTTAAATGAAAAACTTTAAAATTAATTATGTAAAGCAAAAGTTAGAGTTGAATTTTCTACACGTTATAATTAGAATATTTGTTCATTTTTTTCAGCCTTTTAAAATTTATTTATCCCTTCACCAATGATTACTTATTTATTAGAAAATTTAATATCTTAGGTTGATGTTCATTTGATTCCCCAAAAATATCAAATAGTAACACTTTCTAGAAGCAAAAAGATAAATTATAAAATCAAATTAAAGATGATTGGTTGAAGGGTAAATGATAAGTACATTATTAATGTTCGTTACTATGTAATTTTATATATAAGATAATATAGTGTTTTAGTTTTAATGACTTATGAATTTTAAGTATTATTTTATAAATTTTGTGATATTAAATTTTCGCACAAGGCACGAGTAATTTTACTAGCTCTAGAGAATATGGCTAAATAAATTATTGTGTATTTAAATATTTTTTCCATAAAAAATAGAGGTTAATTTCGTACCATTAATAATATATATTATACAACCTTCATAACATTGGTAAGTTCAAATATATTTAAGTGTAGATATTTTTTAAATGATATTTCTTTACTTTATCTTTAGTTGTCGCTCACTATAATCAGCCAATTTGCTAGCTAGATTTATTCCCACATAGTATTAATCGTTATGAGATTTTATAGTATTTAACTAAAAATACTACGTTGTTCGTAGAAGAATTCATTTCTTTTTTTATAAAAATAGATTCGTAACTACCACGACTTAAATCATTCGCTGTTGACAATTCTCATGAAGCAGATAATTTTTTTTTTATATAGTTTAAATATTTTTTAGAAAATGCATAAGATTATATATTATGATGACAAGAAAAACTTTTTTTTTCCTGTATCCACAATGGCATACGTATATGTTATAAGTTGGTTTTAGGGGGGCAAGACAAGTTAATGAACTAAGTAACACCTCTTATAAATAAACTTGAGTTTAAAGATCGATTTAGAATTTGAATTTAAATGACTAGACACTACTTGTAACAATGAGTCACTTGTTCTTTAGCGAATAAAGTCATTTTAAAATAAATAAAATATAGTACCTGCTCCATCCCATTTTATGTAACGTAGTTTGACTCAACACGGAGTTTAAGAAATAAAAGAAAACTTTTAAAATTTGTGGTCTAAAATACTTAATAGAAATTTGTGTGACTATAAATCATTTCATTAAGGGTAAAATGAACATTTTAATTATTTTTTGCACTGACTAAAAAGAAAAGTAAATCATATAAATTAGAATAAAGAGAGTAGTAATTTTTTTTTATATTTTTATATTTATTGATCACAGTTCACAGTTAGAGAACCAAAAATTTGAATTTTTGGTGAAGTCCCTTCGTGTGCGTGTGTGTATATATATATATATATATTCAAAAACCTCTCTCAGGTTTGACTTCATTTCACTAACCTCTCTTATGGTTTTTGTTATTATGATGAATGATAGAGTCCCATACTTTGATAAAAGTTTGAAATCATTTGCTATGTCGGTATAAATTTAGGATATTTTTAAGATTGTTAATAGTTTGGGATGAAATTGATAATTCATGTCAAGTTTACGTGTGTTTTCAATAGAGAAAATGCTTAAAATAGTCCATTATATTTGAGTTTAGACTCAAAATAATCCTAATTCTTTTTAGTGGAGCATTAATAATTTCAATTCTTTAATAAAGTGGTGCATTTTCAGTCTTTATCTTAACCACCGTAAAAAAATTTAACAGAGCAATAGATTGTGCATGTGACTTCTTCTCCCGAGCAATTTAACTCTTCAATAACATTCTCTTTCAAAATTTATCATATAGTCTATGTTTCTCTCAACATAATGCTTTTCTGGAGTACGTTTCGTAACTCTTTCATGGTGTATTTTGATACTGAAAAATGATGTCTCTACCATCGATTCTAAAATAGCAAAAAATATATTCTAATCAACACAAATAGTACATTTACAACATGATACTAATATTAAAGCAAATAACAAAAAGTATAAATTTCAGGGACATTGATTAAGTCAAAACTTCTAAATTATTAACAAAGTTACAAAGCGACATCTTTATATATATTCATAAACGTACGTGCTTCTTGTATTGATTTTCTTTTTGTGATAGTGGGATTTAATTAAAAAATTAAAAAAAATCGTACTTATCATAAATTGGAGGTGATTCTCTGTCATCGTTGCTCCTTAAAAACATTATAACTTCTAAACTTTGATTATGTTATTGAAGAAAGTATAATGCAGGTTTCAAATTTTAGGATTATTTGGAGATTAGAGATAAAGAGGGAATTTTTTTTAGGAAAGAAGTCTCTAATGTTTCAAAAGGAGAAGCCCAAACAACATTAAATAGCAAGAGTATTTAAGTTTGGAGGGAAACATATGAGGAGCACGTGCACAATCTATTGCTCTGTTAAAAAACCCATGGTAATTAGCAGAAAGTAAGGGTGTGTAAAAACCGAACCGATAAAAGTGTTATTGGTTTATTGTTATTGGGTTATTGGATTAACGGGTTTTTAATGGTTTTATAAAAAAAATTATTGAGTTATCGATTCGGTATTAATTTTTAATATTGATTTATTGGGTAAATCGATAACTCGTTAAGACTAGTAACTTACTACTTTTACTTGTACATAAATATTATATATTAATCTCAATACCTTAGTAGTTACTCCCTCCGTTTCACAAAGAATGGTCTAGTTTGACTTGACACAAAGTTTAAGAAAATAAAGAAGACTTTTGAATCTTGTGGTACTAAATTAAAGTTATGTCAAATGTACAAAATTGCCCTTTAATTTTGTGGCCTTAAACATGTTACGTGGAAAGCTGAAATTAAAATATTACCAAAAAAAGAAAGAGGTTATTTTTTTTTGAAACAGACTAAAAAGGAAAGAAGATCAATCTTTTTGAAACGGAGAGAGTACTATCTTTGTCCTTTAGCATTTAATTCACACTTCATAATGACTTTGAGTTCACAATTTTACATTATAAAAAACGTTAAAATCTAAAATAAGAATCTCATTCCACTTAATTTCTCTTTGTGTTACGCTTGTATAGTTCTTTTCATGTGTTGTTATTATTGTTGCTCATGAGGGGAGGTTTGTCCAAGTCCATATAAGGAGACCAAATTCTCATTCCTCTACCGATGTGGGACATCTTAACACTCCCCCGCACGCCCAGACCTCAACTGGAGCGTGAACACTTCTAAATGGGGGCCCATCATCGGTGAACAACAAATTGGAATGGGCCTGGCTCTGATACCATGTGAAGATATGGCACCTGGGCCTAACTCAACCTCAAAAGCTAGCTCATGAGGGGAGGTTTGTCCAAGTCCATATAAGGAGACCAAATTCCCATTCC
>JAJOOS010004018.1:0-66470 GCA_029582725.1 Solanum chiquidenum
CCTACCTAATTAACTAAAAAATGGGGGGCCCTAAAATTGGGGGCCTAAGGCCAAAGACTTTTTTACAAGCCTTATCACCCCCCCCCCCCCGAACCTCACGAACGATGAGGTTAACCTAATCATAGTGGAAAATGGGCAAGAATATTCCTATCAAGATCAAATGCGACATGAAGAAATCAATAATAACCAAAACGCGATCAAGATAGAAGGAGTAATATATGAGAATATGAGCGGTTTTTAATTTTTTATGTATTTAAAAATTACAAAATAAGTACATAGTACTATAAATTACAATAATTAACAACTTGAAATATTTTAAAATCATTACAAATTTGATTAGCTTTTCTAATTTTATCCGTGCCACATAAATTAATACACATAAAATAGCATATATTGAACCCATATAAAACACAGGACCGTCTTAACCCTTAGGCCACTAAAGCCATCGTTTGGACCCCCATTTTAAAAAGAGTAAATTTTAGGTTTAACAAACATAAAAATCATATTTGTATGTTATAGCTATAGTTTGTATAGTTGTGCTCCATAGCAAACTTTATGTTTGCTATGACTATTAATATGTATATTTCGGTATACATATACAAAATAATCAATTGTATAATTTGTTTCGGTATACATATACAAAAGAATCATTTGTATAATCTGTGTTTGTATAAAGCGAGAAAGAGAAAAAGACAAAAGAAAACTGGACAGAGGAAGATCTGTATTTGTATAATTATAAGTGTATAGGATGAAAATATATGTATATACACAATTTTCTCTCTCTTTATACAAACACAAACGCAATTTATACATTTGTGTTTGTATAAAGTGAGATAGGCGAGTGAGAGTGGCGAGCAAGAGTCTCTGGGAGAGAGGCAAACGAAAAAAAATATATATATATATATATGTATATATATATACACACAATTTTCTCTCGCTTTATACAAACACAAATGCATTTTATACATTTGTGTTTGTATAAAGTGAGAGAGGCGAGGGAGAGACTGCCCAACGAGAAATCGAGAGAGGCGAGGGAGAGACTGCCCAACGAGAAATCGAGAGTGGCGAGCGAGAAATTCAGGGAGAGAGGCGAATGACAACTGTTTGCTACGGGTTACAATTAAATCAAACTATGATTATAACATTTAATTTGAATTAATAGTTTGTTATATTTTATACAATTTTCCCTTTTAAAAAAAGTACTTTTACATATATTTTAAAAATAAAATTATATGTATTTTTAAATTTCTTTAAAACAAAACGAGTAAGAAATAATTATTCAAAGTGGTTAATTTCTACTTTCCTAAGGAATGGAATAGTTTTTGGAAATTATTTCCTTTTGTGGGAAAGTTGTACCTCCTTATTTATTTCCTAATAATTTGATTATTTACCATATATTCATCTTTTTTATTGTCTATATTATTTTTATTTTTATTTTTAATATTGAAGTCTCTCCTACAAAATTTATTGAATTACTATTGCTTATAAGTTACCAAAGAACAAAATTTACTTTTTGGTGTCTTCTTCAAAAAATTTAAAAATGCAACAATCATTATGTTGAAGGAACACAACACTATTCGATATCTTTATATCAATTTATCAAATTCTTGAGACAAGTTTTTTATTCTAAATTTATATTATAGTATATGTTTTCTTGAAAATTTGTAATTGTTGATATTCTTAGTTCATTAGTATATTAACAGAGGCGGAGCCAAGATAAAGAGTTTGGGTTCTAAATTTCCTTTAGAACCGTTGATCAATTTTGTTAGGAGTTCACAACTTAATATACATATATATTAAATTAATTTTCTAGTACAAATAAAGGATCTACAGAAAAGATATTGGGTTCGTCCGAACCCACGAACCCCACCTAGCTCCGCCTCTGAGTATATATTTTTTTTGTGTTAGTTATTATTAAAATTTATTCAGTTTAAATATGTCAATTAGAAAATATGATTTTCATCTTACAAAAGAAAAAGAGAAAAAGAAAAAAACTTGAAGAATTAAATAAATCCAAAAAAGCACTTGATAGATTTGTAATAAATAATAAATCTAGAATTGAAAAATATGAGATGTTCTTCAAATGAACAAGTCACTAATAGAGTTGAGTTAGATGATAATAACATCCAAGAAGAAAACCTAGAAGAAGTTGGTGAAAAATGTAGCATAGTTCCTGATAATTAAGAACTCCTAAATAATTTAAATTGTTGCATTCCTAAAGATAAATGTGGCAATTTTTTTTTTAATAAATAAATATTAGGCCCTCTTTCTAAAATTTAGCTTTAGACTCCCAATCTTATTGAATCAGCCTCGATAAAACACTCTAGATTGCTCATGGTTATCTTTTCTTTAAATTATGATTTATATTTAATTCTTTATCACCTTACACCGACCCTACATTCCTTGAGAAGGATAATCATATTTATGGAGTGGAGTAATCTTAAACAGAAAACATTAGTTGGGTAGGTGCTTCGACCGTAAAACACGACAACAGATTAACGGCCCCACCACTGACAACGTAATCTACGTTGATTTGAATTGAAATAAAAATAGAATAAGTACAACTGTACCCCTTGTCATCACATTTTGTCTGTTTTAGCGAGTTAACTACGGGCGAAATCGAGTCATCGAAAATTGAGTTAGAGTGCTAAGCAGTGGCAGATTTAGGAATTAAGTTCAGGGGGTTGAAATTTAAAGAAGAAGCTCATGTGGTAATGTAAGTGCGCAGTGAGTGTAGTAACCCCAACATGCTTTTTGTACAAGGTATCTCATTGATTGATACAAGTTAACACCAAACTAATCAAAGATATTGAGAACAAAGCTATGTTGACAAAAATAATAATTAGTGGATCAGTTGTATTACATAAGTTAATTTCTAAAACACGTGAAAATTAAAGGATGAAAAAGGAAGCGAGACAGAGAAGAAAAATATTTATGTTAACCCACTAAATTTATATTACCTTATCATACCGCATTAAGCATTTCTTCCTACTTTTACCCTGCTCCATTGAACATTCTTAAAATTTCTTGTACTTTTTATGCTTTTATTTTGTAATGTTTTACTTTATTTTGCATTTTAAATTTTTTTAAATTAGTATCCATTCAAACACATATTACTAGAAAAATTATCAAGATTCTCTAAAAGTATGTAAGTATAGATTTACTAATATTATAATGCATATTCAAAAGATAAATAAATGACATCATCAATTTGTTTAGTTTATGTAGTTTAATTTACTAGGTTAGTCATCACTTGTTGAAAAAAATGACGAATAAATCAAATAAGTTTAGTTTCCATCTCTCTAAAATAGAATTGAAAAAATAGAAAAGAAATTCCATAAATTCTATTAGATATATATTATTAAAAGAATATTGATGATTTTTAGTTGCTTTATTCAATTACATCTAATTTATCTTTATATATATAATTCATCATTTTTAAAGAGTTGTACATAAAATTATGTTGAAATAAAATGACTAATAGATATAAGAAGAATAAAAAAAAAATGTGTCTAATAAATTTAAACAAAAATAAATTAGAAAAAAAATGACATAAAAGAGAAAAAATAATGAAAAAGAGAAGATGGTCCAAGCCCAAAAGTTGAGCCCAATTCCATGCATTAAAAAGGGTGGGAAAAAAAATAAGAGAAGAGGAATTGCTGCGCATGGGATTCGAACCCACGACGTAAAAATCATTGCTGAATTCCTTATCCATTGAGCTAAAGCTTCTCACTTATTTTAAGAGGGTTCATTTTAATATATATACACATAAAATCATAATTTGGCCCTATATATATAACGTAATTTTTTGACCGAGGGGGTTCAGGTGAACCCCCTAGACACAACGTAGATCTGCCCCTGGTGGTAAGTATTCATATGTTTTTAATTAGAACTTTTAAAATTGAGTATTGTGTAAATTAGCATAAAGGAGGAGGTGAGCCGCTAGTCTCTGCAATGACCAGTATATGATTTATATATAGGCTGATAATGTAGACAATAGAGTTTGAATACAAAATAAAAACTATCTTAATTACAGAAAATAAAGGACTTTCGGTTTACATTATCAATTTGATCAGTGGAAGGAATGTACTAAACACATAGTTTGTCCCCAAGGAACCTTCTCTTGAACAAACTGATAGTCAATTTTAATATGCTTCGACCTTTGATGAAAGACAGGATTGGCAGTAAGATAAATGACACTAATGTTATTATAGAATATCATGGGAGGACAGGGCCAGGGCAATCAAAGTTCCTTAAGCAAACTAGTTATCCAGGATACTTCTGATGCGACAAATGCAATGACACTATATTTAGCTTCAGTATTGGATCGAGCTACTACATTTTGCTTTCGTGAGGACCAACTAATTAGATTAGGACCATAATATATAGCAAAGCCATGATGAGAACGACGATCAGCAACCCACCCTACATCACAATAGACATTTATAGTAGATGAAGTGGATGGCGTGATAGTTATTTCATGTGTAAGGGATCCTTTGAGATAGCGAACAATTCGTTTGATGACGACTTTATAATGATCCAAGGTAGAATTATGCATAAATTGACAAACACGACTCACCCCAAAAAAGATCTTTGATCTTGTAATGGTCACATATTGAAGAGCCCCAACAATACTCCTATATAATGATGGATCATCAAAAGTTTCACCATGTTTAGACAATTGGAATGTATTATCTGTTGGAGAAGGATAATACTTGCAATCTGTCATTTTGTTCGAGAGGGTAAGGCCTCATTTGTTTGCACTTAATGGAGGTCTGCATTTTAATCATTTAGATTCAGCCTATTAAGTGCGTTTGATTTTTAGGTCTGAATATGAATGATTCAGATTTAGCCCATTAAGTCCGTTTGTTTCTTTTTTTCAAAAAGCCTCTTAATGAATCTGAAAAGGTCTGAACGGATCAGATCTGTAGGAGAGTCTTAACAACATTCAGATTTATTTAATAAGTTATAAAATAATACCGTATCGCCTCTCTCGATCTTTGCATCACTTTTATTCTCACAGCTACAAACTTTCTTCCTTTCTTTTTCAATCAAACACCAATTTTTTCCTCTTGGACTGGTAAGTTTTCATAATCTTTACAAGTATTTTTTTATATTAATAATTTTCGTAGAGTGTATTAATGTTTGTCAAGAACACTTATTGCAATAATATTTTAGTGTATTGATGTTGATCAAGATTTTTGAGTGAAAAAATACTATCCATAATTAAAAATAATAACCATGCCTACATATTTGACGTCTCTTATTAGAATTTGGTCTTAGGCCAATAATTTTATTGAGACTCTTTGATAATCAAACCTATTTGTGAGATAACACTAATATATTGTTGTTGTTGAACTAGTCGGTGACAAAAACAATGGAGCTCCTAATAATTTTTCATCCCAATCTTCAGTTTCAGCTGGAAAAAAAAGTTTTGGGGAAGAAAAGAAAACCTTATTCGTCTCAATTGGAAATTGATGAGAAGATGATTAATGCTTTAGAGTTATTGATTGAAAAAATAGTGCACCCACATTTGAAGAATATATGTAATAATTAGATGGACTTGGACAGGAAGAATCATTATACAATACATGTGTTATGGGAAGAGTCACAACTACAAAAAAAGCATGAATGATGTTAGAGGTTCACAAGTTAGAGAATTGGATTAAGGTTATTGGAAAAAAATATAGGAATTCTTTAGTTTTTCTAATGGGAAAATTGTACGAAATAGCAAACTATTAATTCAAATTAAATGTTATAGCCATAGTTTATTTTATTTGTAATTCGCAGTAAACATCCCATTTTTTTGCCATCTGATTCGGTATACAATTAGCTATTTTCGGTATACAATTAGTCATTTTATACATTTCGATATAAAATGTATAAAATGCATTTGTATTTGTATAAAGCGAGAGAAAAGTGTATATACAAATACAAATACATATATTTTCGTCCTATGCACTTATAATTATACAAATACAAATCTTATTATACAAATTACAGTGTATAAATGAATTTATACAAAACTGAATAATTTGTGTAAAATTGGATGTATCTAGCGAATTATACAAATCAAAAGCTCCATAGCAAACATAAAATTTGCTATGGAGCGCAATTATGCAAACTATAGCTATAACATACAAATATGATTTTTATGTTTGCTATATGTGAAAGTGGTTCTTTTCTAATTAGCTAAAATATATGTTAGGCGCTAATAATGTGATACCTTATTTATTATTTTTCAACTAGTATCTATCATACTTATTGAACTGTTTGATATTATATTGTGCCTGTAAAATATTTTTTATTCGTGATTTTATTTTATGTTATGTTGGATTATGATGTTTTTTTAATCTAAAAGTAATATTTTTTGTTGAAATGAAATTTTTATAACATTTTATTAATATAATGTTTGATTTCATATGCACATTCAGATATTGAAAACAAATAATCTTAATTATTCAGAGTTCAGATTTAAAAAACCACATATTAATATTCAGATGTGTATTCAGATCTAGACACTTAGATTTTAATGCAAATCTTAATATTCAAATGTGTATTCAGATTCAGACCTCTTAATCTTAATGGAAACAAATGAGGTCTAAGTCTCAAATGTAGCTAGCTTGAAAGAGATGCATCCCAGATATCTCACGAGCAACTTCATTACCCAATAAAAAAAAGAGAACACCAAGGCCTTTTAGAGAGAAGAAAAGATCAAGGGATTTGGTGAATTAGGAGATATAAGAGGCTTCACTACCCATTATGATGATGCCGTCCACATAAACAAAGAGGTAGGTAGTAGAGGATGGAGTATGACGGACAAACACGGATGAGTAAGAGTAACAAGTATAGCCATGCGATAGGAGAAATGTTTTGATCTTGAGAAATCAGGCACGAGGAGCTTGCTTTGGGTCGTATAAAGCGTTCGATAAGCAACACACAAAATGTAAAGTTATAGAAAATATAAACGAATTATACAACATAGCTTACCTATACATGATCTATACACTAATTATACATTATGATACACTCAGATTACTGAATATAGCTTAACTATACAACAAGTATACATTAACTATACATAAAGTATACAGTGGATATTCAATCTTGATCAACTCAAAATCATATCTAAAAAGTCCCAAATTTTAGATATATAATCCTCTCGATGTTTCGAGAATTTTAATATATAATTCACTCGAAACAATTTACGTTTGCGGTCCGTCAAATTTATATATATAAAAAAAAAGATAAAGCAAAAGAAGATGATGAAGATGAAGATGAAGAAGAAGAAGAAGAAGAACTAAGAAGAAGGAGGAGGAGGAAGGAAGGAAGAAGGAAGAGAAGCCATTAATGGCTAAAGTGAAAGGAAGCTATGACCGAATGATCAATTCGACCATTTTTCTTGTAAATAAATTAGCCGAGCGATCCTTTTATATAATTAACCCACTAATAATTTTTAAGAATGTTGTTGAAAATTATAAGAGATCCCAAATTTCATATTATAACAAAAAAATGACAAAAACTGGAGCGAAATAACATATTTTGTATTCAATACATCTATCTACTTCCTCAATTTCTCTGCTTTCAACTTATAGTTTCTCATAAATCAAGAAATCTTCACTATATATGAAAGAAATCAAAAGCATTCCACAAATTTCAATAATACATATTTAGGTGACATTTTTTCTGCATTTAATTTACCCAATAATAAAATAATTAATGAATTATAGGCTCGCCCATTGCAGGCTAATAGATCCACAATTAAAATTACATCACTGTTAAACTCAATTGATATATGAAATGATTCAGACTCTATATAAAATCCAATATATAGTGATTAGGTTCTTTGTTATGGTTATAAGAAAAAGATCATAAATACTCTTAAACTATTCGAAATAACTCATATTTACCCTGAAACTATATTTCGACTCAAATCTACCCATCTTATTAACGGAAGTTGTTAAATGCCATGAGGATGTCACATTGCATGCCACATAAGGCCCAAACATTTCCCACTACCACGTAGACTAATAATTTTCCCCTAATATCTAATTTTCCCCTCAACGATTTCACCCATTTCCCCTAATTTTCTCCTCATTTCTCCATTTCCCTTAGAAACGATTTCACCTCACCCCTTTCCCCTCATTTCACGGCTAAGGTAAGAAACAATTTCAAAGATTTCTTCATTTCGCGGCTGGGTTTCGAAGTTGACATAGATTTCGAAACAATGTCGGAATCTTCACTAGAAAATCGTATGCAAGAAGATGTGAGAAATTTGAAAATCGTATACGAAGTTGGGTGACTTTCTATGTGAATCATTCATAGTTGAATAACTTTCTGTGAACTATTTAAAGTTAAGTGACCATTTGAGATATTAACTGGGTGCACCTCTCTAAGTGAAGCGAGAAATTTAAATCTTTTATCTATCGTGTTTTATTTTCCTTTCTAAAATTGGATAACACCACTCTAATTAAGTGGTTTGAATAGATAACAAATATTTTTTATCGATAAGAACCTAAATATTAAACTGATCAAATTTATATTTTAAATCAACCTTTTCATAATAGCGCACTCATCATCTCAAAATTCTTAATATGTCTTCTGACACAAGTTAATAGTTAACCCTGATAAGCTTAAATGATTCATCATTTGTTTGATTAGTAGTCGAACTTTAACCCTTACCACAATTTGTTATAAATTGGTCATAATCAGGCCTACAATGTGAAGCCCACATTTAGACTATGGTGACTAATATTCTCACTTAACACAATGGAATTGAGAGTTAGGAAAAATTACGCCACACATCTATTTAAGAATTAATATTATAGCTTTTAGATCTATTTTTTAAATATTATCTATTTATAATATTTTAATTATAAGTATTAACAAATTATTTTTAATTTATAAATTAATTAATTTTATTTTATTAACTAATTAATTACAGTTTATTAATTACTATTTTTTTTATAATTATATTATATTTAATAGGTGAGAGAAATAACATTAATATGAGAGAATCAATGATAATTATTTGTTACTATTGTAAAACAAGAGGAAAATACAAGAATACTAAAAAAGAAACGGGAGACAAATGCTAATAAGAAGTATAGAGTAGAGAGTATTCTTTTATCTCTTCAAGTGTATTTCAGAAGGGTGAAAAGACTACCCTTTTATAGGATCTAGAAAACACCCTTTTACATCCTTTAACCAAATACGTTAGTACGACTTTAATAAATACAATAAATACATACATTACGTTAGGAATAAATTAAGAGAAACATCCACAATTGAATGGATTTGTAACACTCACCCTTGAATGTTTATAGATAATGTGCCTCGTTAAAACCTTACTAGGAAAAATCCAGTGGAAAAAAGCCTAGTGAAGGAAAAAGAGTACACACATCTTGTAATACGCCTTGAGTGCTGCCTCATTAAAAACTTTACTAGGAAAACCCAATGGGACAAAATCTTGGTTAAGGGAAAAAGTGTACAGCGCGTATTTACTCCCCCTGATGAAAAAATTATTTGATATCTTGGAGACGACGCATTCCAATCTTATATCTTAGTTTCTCAAATGTTGACGTTGGCAATGTCTTAGTGAATAAATCTGCAAGATTATCACTCGAACGAATCTGTTGAACATTTATCTCACCATTTTGTTGAAGATCATGCGTGAAAAAGAATTTCGATGAAATATGCTTGTTCGGTCTCCTTTGATATATCCTCCCTTTAATTGAGCTATGCAAGCATCATTATCTTCATACAATATTGTTGGAGTCTTTGTTTGCACAGAAAGACCACATAATTGCAAATGTTCAATCTGAAGGCCAAGACAAAATTGTCTTTTCAAGATCTTTCATTTCAAATTCTTTCTTCAAACACTCAACAACTTTCGAAAGCTCTGGAGGAGTTTCAATGATGTTCAAGTCATCAAAATAAATAGATATTATTACAAATTCACATTTTGACCTTCGTATAAAAATACAAGGATAAATTGGGTCATTCTTATACCCTTCATTTAGCAAATATTCACTAAGACGATTATACCACATTCGCCCTGATTGTTTTAATCCATATAAGGATTTCTGAAGTTTTATTGAATAATTTTGTTTTGAATTCTTATATGCTTCAGGCACTTTGAGTGCTTCAGGAATTTTCATAAAAATATTGTGGTCTAGTGAGCCATATAAATAGGCAGCGACAACATCCATTAGATGCATTTCAAGCTTTTCATGAATTGTCATATTTATTAAATATCTGAAGATAATTGCATCTACCACATGAGAATATGTATCCTCATAATCAATGCCAGGTCTTTGCAAAAATTCTTGTGCCATAAGTCGTACTTTATATTTTACGACTTTATCATTTTTATTGCGTTTTTGCACAAAAACCCATTTGTACCCCACTGGCTTGACACCTTCTGATGTTCGAACTATTGGTCTAAAAACTTCACATTTTTCAAGTGAAGCCAATTCTGTTTGAATTGCTGCCTTCCATTTTGACCAATCATCTCTCTGTCTACATTCATTGACATATCTCGGTTCCAAATTCTCATCTTGTTGCATTATTTCAACTGCAACATTATAGGCAAAAATATTATCCACCACAATATTATTTCGATTCCACCTTTTTCTCGTCGAAACATAATTTATAGAGATCTCTTCATTCTCATTATTTTCAGGTACATGAACCTTTTCAGTGGTGTCATCATTTATTATGTCTCGGAGCTCTTCATGAGCAATTGCCTCCATATTATGATCATCTTGATCATTTAATCCTTTCTTTTTTCGAGGATTTTTATCTTTGGAACCAATTGGTCTACCACGTTTTAAGCGTGGTCCAGACTCGTTTGCCTTAACATTCTGTCCTGTCGGGACATCAACTCGAACTTGAGCATTAACAACTAGAATATATGATTTAGTAACCCATGGAAGGTTAGTAAATGTATTTGGCAATTGATTTGTAATATTCTGCAAATAAATTATCTTTTGAACTTCTTGCTCACATTGATTTGTTCGAGGATCTAAATGAGACAGTGAAAGTGAATTCCAATCTATCTCATTCCCCAACTGCTTTTGTTCACCCCCTAATGTTGGGTATACTGATTCATCAAAATGACAATCAACAAATTTTATCGTAAATAAATCTTCAGTTCTAGGCTCCAAATATTTTATAATAGAACGAGATTCATACCCAACATATATCCCTAACCTTCTTTGGAAACCCATCTTTATGCGTTGTAGTGAAACAATTGGAACATATACCGCACAACCAAATATTCTAAGATGGAAAATGTTTGGCTTCTGACCAAAAACCAATTGCAATGGGGAGATGTCAAGATAACTGGTTGGCCTTATGCGCACAAGTTCCGCTGCATGCAAAATAGCATGCCCTTAAATTGTAACAGGCAACTTTGTCCTCATCAACAATGATCTAGCTATCAATTGGAGACGTTTAATCAATGACTCTGCTAGACCATTTTGAGTATGAACATGTGCAACGGGATGTTCAATTGTTATCCCAGTGGATAAACAATAATCATTAAATGCCTGAGATGTAAACTCACCAGAATTATCAAGACGAATTGTCTTTATTGCATAATCTGAAAATTGTGCTTTTAGTCTTATTATTTGAGCCAACAACCTCGCAAAAGCATATTGCGAGTTGACAATAAGCACACATGTGACCATCTTGTAGATGCATCTATTAAGACCATATAATATTTAAATGATCCGCATGCATGGTGAATAGGTCCACATATATCACCATGTATCCGTTCCAGAAATGCAAGGGATTCCATCCCAACCTTAGCCATTGATGGTTTGATAACCAACTTTTCTTGTGAACAAGCATCACAAAAGAGTTTCTTTGATTGAAGAACGTTTTGGTTTTTCAAAGTATGCCCATGTGAATTCTCAATTACTCTGCGCATCATATTATAACCGGGATGACCCAATCAGTCATGCCAAATGATAAAATTATTAGAATCAGTAAATCTTTTGTTTACTACGACATGTGATTCAACTGTACCAATATTTGTATGGTACAACCCAAAAGAAAGTGCAGGCAATTTTTCATGCACAATTTTTTTCTCCGCATTTATTGTAGTAATATAAAGGTATTCAACCTTTCCTTCATTCACAGTCTCAACATGATAGCCATTTTGGCGAATAACCTTGAAACTTAACAAGTTTCTATGAGACTTACTACAATACAATGCATTATCAATTACCAATAATGTTCCTCCGGGTAGTAATAAGGCCGCTCTTTCAGAGCCCTCAATCAATTTTGTACTACTAGATATTGTATTAACATATGCCTTTTTCATTACCAAATGAGAGAAATATTTATTTTCTCTTAGTATCGTATGAGTTGTGGCACTATCCAGAAGACACATATCTCCACTACCCATCTTGGATCCAACTGAAGACTGGGAAATTTTATTTATCTTCATAAGAATAAAAATACATAATAAGAAGTACGAAACTTAACAAAAGAAAATTTAAGTACATGAACTTTAAATAAGACATTAAAAACACATAACAACATTATTTATTTCCCATATCTATTATCAATCTTCAATTGCGATCCCCAAAGAAGTCCTCAGCTTCTAGATGAGTAATATCATCGAGCCCATCAAAAGCATCATCTTTCAATGCTAAATTCGCCTCAACATTCTCATCATATTTTTTGAGAAGACCCTGCCTGCATCATCTTTGAGAGTCAAATGTGACTCTACTCGGGCATTAGAAGATAAGGCGCCGCCTTTATTTCCTTTCCTTTTAAAGAAATTTTGATACAACCTGACAAAATGCTCAAGTGCCCGACATTCATTTTTCCAGTGACCTTTAAGGCCACAATGATGACAATGATCGCCCTTGCCTTTTGAAGGGTTATTTTGAGAACCCATATTGTTTTCTCTTTTGTTATTATCACCGCCTCGACGATTATTATATCGTCTTTTGTCTTTGCCACGCCCACACACATTATCATGGCCCTAATTATTTTGTCTTATTTCAGACTGGTCGTGCACTTCTACCTCGTGTGCCTTCGGTAATGGAGCACTTCTAGTGGGACGGGCTTCATGATTTTTCATTAAAATGTCATTATGCTGCTCAGCCACCAGAAGGCATGAGATTAATTCAGAGTATTTTTTAAAACCTTTTTCACGGTATTGTTGTAATATCATATTGGAGGCATGAAAAGTAGTTAGTGTCTTTTCCAACATGTCCTCATCTTTTATAACTTCCCCATATAATTTTAATTGGGAAGTGATTCTAAATACAACAGAATTATATTCAATTACGATTTTATAATCTTGAAACTGTAAGTGCATCCACTCATAACGAGCCCTTGGCAATACCGTTGCCTTGAGGTGGTCATACCTCCCTTTCAAACCTATCCACAATTCAAGTGGATCTTTTACTGTTAGGTATTCAACCTTTAGGCTTTCATCAAGATGATGACGAAGGAAAATCATAGCATTCGCTTTATCTTGACTTGATGCTTTATTTCCTTCGATTATACAATCACCAAGACCCTTAGCGGTAAGGTGAATTTCAGCATCAAGTATCCATGACAAATAGTTCTTTTCAGAAATGTCAAGTGCCACAAATTCAAGCTTTGACAAATTCGACATGATGAAAACTGACTCTAAAAGAAAGTTGATTAACTTTTAGGAAATTATTTTGAATTAAGTAGGTCTCAGTTGATTAGAGATTCGTGCTGATAACGTTTCGTAAACCAAGAGAAAAATACAAGAATACTAAACAAGAAATGGGAGACAAACGCTAATAAGAAGTATAGAGTAGAGAGTATTCTTTTATATCTTGAAGTGTATTTCATGAAAAGACTACCCTTTTATAGGATCTAGAAAACACCCTTTTATATCCTTTAACCAAATACGTTAGTACAACTTTAATAAATATAATAAATACATACATTATGTTAAGGATAAATTAAGAGAAACATCCACGATTGAATGGATTTGTAACAGTTACATAGTTTTAGGGATTTTTTTTATTTTTTATCTAATATTTAAATCAAGCATATTCTATTTTATAACATCTATGAATAATAAGAGTCCATTTATAATTAAAAGTCTAATGTATTTTCAAATTTAAATACTTTTGATTTTCTTATTATTATTATTATTATTATTATTATTATTTATTATATTAAAATTAAATGTATTTTATTTTATTTTATAATATTCAAAAATGATAAATTTATGAAATAGTAAAAGTTCATTTAGAATTCTTTTACTTATCAGTTTCTATTTTTAAGTTGATAAAAAATACTTATTTTATTTAAATTTGAATTCAAATATCATATCAATTTTTTTAAATGTGGATCTTTTTATTATTCTTCCTTATCCTTGGTATTAAATACAATAATATCTTTTTATAAGCTATATATTTAAATTGATAGAAATATTTAAAAGATTCCCACCCCTAACCCCTCAAATTTTCAGTACTACTATTATTACTTAATAACTCTTGATACTCTTGATGAATAATAACTTTTTCTAAAATTAAATTTAAATATGTTGTTCACTATTTTCTCTCTCTCTATATATATACACATTTATTTCCTATGTTTTTCCTTCTCTTCCTCCTTTATAGTATATCATTTTATGAACACTTTTTAGTATACCATTTTATGCACAAATTTCATAACATTTTTATGCACACTTTCTACATATTTCATGTCAAAAGTCATCACTGATTCATACCAGATTCATGCCAAAAGAATACAAAAATTATACCATTTCTAACTAGTAATTGTAATTTATTAAATAAACAGTATACTAAATTCATTCCATTATTATGCCCAAATTCATTCCAATATAATGCCAAAAAATAAAGTTCAATCACACCAAAATCATACCAAAAACATTATCAATTTCTATACACGTCTGATATATCTAGTATACTAATTTCAAACAAATTTTATGTAATTTTTAAAACCAGAAACATACCAAAAAATGAAAAATGGTTCATACCAAAAACTAACAACATTATACATTAAAAAAGACCCAATTTTTCGCAATCAACTACACAATTTTTTTGGAAAAAATACTAACCTGAAGAGTCATATCTACCACCATGTTGTATTAATACTGATAAGAAACTGTCCATTACAAGAAAATGACGATTATTGTATAAAAACAAGTTCGAATTAGAAGAGAGTGACGACTAAGAAATTTGTTTGAACGAATAAGACGAGAGAGAAATTGTTTGAATTTTTTTTGAAAAGAAATCTGTTTGAAATAATTGTCTTGAGCTAAACAAAGAAAATAAATATTTTATTTTGTTATGACTCTCCTATTTTTATGCCTTCTATTAATTATCATTAATATTTTCAAATTATTTGTTACTCAAATTTTTATTTTTAATTTCTTTATTTTTTCAAACTAATTGATTTTTACTGCTTTTAAATCTTTTTTTAATTTAGTAAAATGTTATAACATGTAATTGTTTATTATTATAACTTGAAAGTTAAAAAATAATGCTATAACTTATAATTATTAGTCCTATAAATTTTCCCAATTTATTTTTGAGATACTTATGCTTTTATTTGTAGAAAAAGTTTACACATAGACCATGTGAGACAGTTGATGATTTGTTGTCTCTCCTGAGATCGTCAATACTGTTGACTCAAGACATTAATGTTGTTCGTCAAATTCAACATCGTTCGTCAGACTACTTTTTAACTTGTATTTTATAATAATAATAATAATAATAATAACTAGTTGATTGCATTATTTGTTACTATTATTGTAGTGTCCTAGAGTAGAATGTCTCCAAGCATTTATACTATTATCAGAATCAAAATATTGTGATACATTTAATTTGCAGATAGTCAGCAACTCATTGCTGAATTATGGGCTGCTTTTGACAAAAGTACTACTTTCTAATAAGGAGACGTCATTATGACGGTAATTTCATTTGCCCCCCCCCCCCACCACTATTTTCAATAGAAAGCAAGTAGCCATTAGCAAGAAGCTTATCTACGATTTTGAAATGATTGGTGTATTATTATAAAAAAAATGAATTTAAGATATTAATTAGATCGATAATGATTGTATATAGTTTTAACTCAATACTTCCTCTGTCCTTAATTACTTATCCACTTTTGAATTGACACACTTATTAAGAAATCAATAATTGACATATGAGTTTACTATTTTACCCATATTGATTATGGAGTGGATGAATTAAAAATTTAATATTTTCAAGAAGTTCTACATTTTTCAAAGTAATTAATTGAGAGTATAATAGGTAAAAAAAAATTTGTCCTTTCTTGATTGTCAAAATGAACAAGTAATTAAGGACAACTAAAATAAATAAATATAGACAAGTAATTAGGGACAGAGGGAGTATCGAAATCACTACCTCATTTTGGAACTCTAGCAGGGCGTAACTACTAGCTGCATCACTTACTTTGACTTAATCCTTCTTTTAAAAAAAAAAGAATAATAAAAAATCGTTGGGAAATTAATGAGACAATTTCATTCTTCAGTCGGATTCTTAATAGATCAAATTAACACCAGCAGAGAAACTAATTTAATCAAATTTGAAGCCAGTATGAACTACAAAGGAATTAGCTGCAATACATACAAATCGACATAAGGTGATATTTACAACAGAATCCATAACTTTAGCAAACAATAAGAAGAAGAAAAAATTCGAAAATAACACATAACATGAAGAATCAAAGAAAAAATTAATGTATACAATTAGAGGTTTCAATTCGAACTCATAAGCTAGTCATTGAGGTTGTTGGTTCTTTTACTTGGTCCAGACACCGGTTTCTTCCCTTTAGGAAGGCGGTGTAATAACATATTCACACGTTCCCTTCTCACCTTCATCATCATATCTTCATCGAAATATGTCTGATCGGACCATGACTTTGAGTCCTGGCTAGTCACAAGTACAATATTCTCACCGGCTAAAACATTAAGCGGTCTAGCACATGAACGTTGAGATATCAAGAGAAAAACCACGAGGAAGGTCACTGTGATTTGGCTAACCTTGTAATACAATTTAGAATCCGCCATGATTGATTGATTCCTAATCAAACTCTTCTTTTGATAGAGGGGAAAAATGAGAAATGAGAATTTAATTTAGAGATTGTGGCTTAAGAGGTAAGCTACTATATAGACATACAAAACAAGTTGTGCATATTTGAAAAAGTCAGCCTATTAATTTCACAAGTCGTACGTAACGACGTAGCATTTTAGAAAAAAGAAGAAGAAGAAATTTTGGTGCTAAGTCTACACGCTTTCACATTAAATTGCACACGCTATTAAGATGGCACTTGGCAGCATATATCACAAGTTAGTTAAGTTTGATTATTATATAGCGTGCTGCTTTAATTTCACTATCAAACTTATTCCTCAAATTGACTAACTTGAAAGGTCTAATTAATAGAGAATATTTTTACTTTTAATTTAACATTTTATTTATGCACTGATCAAACAGATACATATTCAAATCAAGGGCGGATCTAGGGTTTTACTCAAACTTCCTCGATTAGAACCTGATATTATGTGTGTTAATGAAAAAAAAATATGACGAAAAACATTTTTTTTATTTTTTTATTCCAACAATCTTATCAAACATGTGTGACGTAGGCATAATAAATAATGGACCACATATACAAATTTGCTGTCATTTTCTGAAAATTGTGAGGGTAGAAGCAAACAAATATAGACTTTAAGAAGCACAAACGATTTATGAGTGTAATAGAGTTGAATGCACACTATATTTTCACACCGTCAAAATATTCAACTCCAATTTGTGGAAAAGAAAATGGAAGCTAGTAATTCACTTTCTTTATTCTTTTTATTATATTATTTTATAATGATAAAAGCGTACACTAAAGGCCAGTTGAATTACTACCAAATATGAATGTTAAAGTGAAAAGATCGTCCATATTAATTATATTTACGTGAAAGATAAACAAATTCAAAGCTTCCTATGTGTGTCTAATAATTAAATGACATAAAAAGTCATTATTTTCTATAACATTTTTCCTCGAATAAAATTTTATATAATATAAATTTAAATTAGTCAGATAATAATATAAAAAACTTTCTTCGTAAAATCGGTGATTCATTTGCCAGCCACAATATTGCAGCCTTTTCAACCAAAATCTTGTGAGGCACGTCATTACCTACTTGACAGCTGTCTTTGCCACATCCTCTTAGGACCGACCATTAAATTGTTTGGATTGATGCAAATCATGGAAGCTCTAGAGAGGGAGGTTTATAAAAGAATAAAAATAGATGAGCTTTTCTAGTCTATAAATAATAAATAATTATAAATACTCCTTCCACCCAAATTGTGTGATATTCTTGGCTAAACACCTAGATTAAATAATAAGAAAAAGTGAATTTTATGTCGTAACTAAACAAGATGCTATATTATTAACTAAATATATAGATATTTATCTTTTTATCAAATACAAAAAAGTGTTTTCTTGTCCTTCTTTCCAAAGGAATCAACCACCCCCGTCAAGTTAAACTGATGCTTGCTGTTGCGCCAGGAGTCATTGCACCAGGTGTTAAAGCATGGATGTTTTGTATTCATTTGAGCAAAAATGAGTTGTAATTGATAGCAGTATTTGAAAACATATCTTGAAGACGCCCTAAAGCATTTATGGTATTATTATGAATATATATGATATCAAATTTTGAAAAGATTCTTGTCACGATTCAAAAATGGACGCGATGACAGTTGTCTATTCTCACAAAGACAAGTCAACCTCAATCCAATGAAAAACGAAAACAATGCAAAAATATAAAGCAAAAATAAGATAAAGCGAAAAACTTATTCTTTCTATTAAAACCCCTAAAAATCTGATTGTCACGTATACAAGTCACTAAGGGTCGTTTGGTAGGCCGCATTAAAAGAAATAGTTCATGTATTATGTATGGTATTATTTAGTACTATGTTTGTTAGGAATTTAGGGTTATATATAACTAATCCATAGATTACTTATACATCCTACATGGTATTATAGGATGTATTACTAATATCTTCCATTTGGAGGTATTATAGTAATACATAGGATATAATACCATGGGATAAGTCTATGTAAAGATCAAAATATCCCTCAAATCATTTTGATTATTTTATTTATTTCTTGATTTTATGTTTTATATTTATACTAGTAAATTATTTAAATAAATTAGCTTACAAATTATTTAGAAAGAGTTGTTTGTTACTAAATAATTCCAATACAAATCAATACAAATTTGAAATGTGAGTTATTTAACATTTACTAATTAAAAAGACAAATATATCACTGCATGACGTTTGCGATCTTAATTGATATATATATATATATATATATATATATATATATATTTGTGTGATTTTCTAATTATTTGTATTTTGAACAATTTAAAAAATTACATACATATTAAAACTATAACTTGCAATTTTTATGTGTAAATGTAGATGGTTTATTCAATTTTACCATTGTTGACTGTCTTTTCGATTTTAAAAGTAGATTGTTTATCTTTTTAAAATTGAAAATTGACATTTTATGAGTGATCAATTTATTAAAATGACAATTATTTATCCTCAAATAATTCAAGTGAAAAAATAGCAAACATGACAACAAAATTGTTCTTCTCATAGCTAGTTAGAAGGCATAGAAAAATAATATTATCCGGTAATTATCTACCTTGACCAAATTACATAATAATTCAAGGGTATAATTGGAAAGAAATTTTTTAAAGAGTTTTAATCCAAACACAAGATGTAGTGTGAAATAATGAACCAAACACTTGATAAAAATAAACTCTGCATTACTAATCCTTGCACTACCAATTCTTGCATTACTAATCCCTGCACTACTAATCCTTACGTTATTAATTTTTCTACCTATTGACCCCTAAATATATACGATGTAGAATTAAAAAATAAGTACAAGTCTCAGTCTTTATTTCTCAAATAGAACAAAGCACAAGAAAAAGGAAAAGAGGGTCCGCCGGTAAGATAAGCACCTACCTCTCAATAGTCCTTTGACAAGCCTCAAGGACGATCACACATTACCGGGCTCAAAACTATACAAGTGTAGAAGCAATGAGTGAGTACCAACAATATGTTACCCAGCAAATAATCTGTTATTTGTAGTTTTGATGATTTGACAAACCCAGGGACCTTGTAAAGAGACCGTATCCCTTGTGCAAATGTACACACAACTGCCATGCTGGAAAAAGTACAACTGGTTGGTGCACAGTATCCAACCGTGGCAGAAATGGCAGAAACCTCTACCAATGGCAATGCCTAGAAGGTTGCGACTATTCTTCATAAAGATTATGTCCAATAGTCATAACCTTGGTTTTTTCAACTTGAAACTTCTCAAGAACTCTTGCAAAGGCCAACACTTGAAAAAAGAATCATCATCAAGAACAACAAGGACCTGATAGAGCTGCAAGGTTAGTTGTCTTGGTATTATTTCTTCTGCACGCACATTGTAAATCTGTTCCTAATTTATAAAGGACTCGGTTATTGTGGTTTGTTAAAAAGTCTAAATCGATTAAGGTTAACTGATTTAGTGGGAAACATTGTGTGCTGCTTAGTCAAAGTCTAAGTCATCCGGAGCGTGGTGGTTTAGTGGGCAACCTGCGTGTTTCTTAGTTGAAGTCTAAGTTGTCTAGTGGTGATAGCTTAGTGGGCAGAGTGACATCTGCTTAGGCTTTTCAAGTAATAGAGTTATTACTTGGTTGTGAGATTAATAACTTCTTCCCACGTTGGCTGTAACTGTGGTTCACTTTTGCTTAAGAAGATTAGTGAAACAGTTGAAAATCATGTGTGACAGGTCGTGGTTTTACTCCCTTGAGCAAGGAGGTTTCCACGTAAACTGCTTGTGTTGTGTTTGTGTTATTATTTCCGCTTTGTTATTGTTCTTGTTGAGTCAAGGGGCCTGGTCCATTGATTGATAGTGGACACACGCATTCTATCAATTGGTATTAGAGCGGGTACTCTCTAGCTGGTTAACACCAAGAGAGATATTCCTGTAAAAGAATGACTGCTCCACTGAACCTTGAAGAAGGACAATCTTCAACACGACCACCTCGTTTCAATGGCCAGTTCTACAGCTAGTGGAAAACAAGGATGCATGACTATCTGATGGCTGAAGACAGCGAGCTATGGGATATAGTGCTGGATAGACCTTTCATCCCAACCACTGAAGTGAAAGATGATGAAATCACAAAAGTTATTCCAAAGACTCGCCAACAGTACAACAAGGCGGACAAAAAGAAGATTGAGAAAAGCTACAGAGCTAAGAAGTTGTTAGTGTGTGGTATAGGTGTTGAAGAGTACAACCGCATCTCTGCGTGTGAATCGACAAAGGAAATTTGGGACTGTTTAATGACAGCTCATGAGGGCACAAAGCAGGTGAAGGAATTGAAGGTGGATATGTTGACCACCCAATATGAGAACTTCACAATGAAGGAAGGGGAAAGTATTCATGACATGCATATAAGATTTTCATCCATAACCAACGAGTTACGAAGTCTGGGAGAACCCATCAGCTCCAGTAAGCAAGTCAAGAAGATTCTTCGAATTCTTCCCAAGTCATGGACAAGAAAAGTAGATGTTATAGCTGAAGTAAAGGACCTAAAGGTTCTGACGATGTATGCCCCCATTGGAAATCTTAAAACTCATGAAATGAACAGAAATCAAGATGTCTCAAAGAAGGAAGCTAAGAAAGACAAGTCTCTAGTTCTTAAAATCACATCTGGAGATGACTCTAGTGAAGAGGACGACATAGCCTATCTCACCAAGAGATTTCAAAAAATTGTAAGAAAACATGAAGGGTTTAAAAAGGGAAGGAATCCTCCTCGTGCTACAACTGCTAGTGATCTCTGTCACAAATGCGGAAAGGCGGGGCATTTCATAAGAGATTGTCCGATGCTCAAAGCTGAAAACAAAGAGTATCAAAGAACTGGAGGTGAAAAAGACAAGAGAAAGGACTTAGTCCCTGAGAAAAATGCAAGAAAAGTTGCAGCTGACTATGTCGTTAAGAAGGCTCTTGCCGTCTGGCGGGACTCTTCAAGTGAGTTAGAAGAATCAAAATGTCATGATGATGCATCCATGCTGGTTGTTCAAGATGATTATAATGTATTTGATGGCCTGTTTGCTCTCATGACCAAATCAGATGACGAAGAGGATGAAGAAAAGGTAACTCTCCTCGACCTTAAACAGAACTTGAATACATATTCTGTTAGAAGGTTGAGAAATCTAGCTGATGTTCTGATCGACTCTGTCATAGAGTTTACTGCTGAAAAGGATTCTATGAACAACAACTTAGATAGTCTGAGTGAAGAAAAGACAGTAATGACCATTCACATGTCGATTATTGAGGAACAAGTGATAGTTCTAGAAGCTGAAAATCTAGAACTCAAGAAACATCTTAGCCTAATGAATAAGAAATCTGAGGGAAAAAAAGGGGAGATTACTCGCTTGCAAGCAAAGCTAGAAGCTAGTCTAAACTCAGCTGAGACCAGACTTGCTCTAGCCTTGGAAAGAAATGATCAAATTGAGAGGGACCTGGTCCATCTAAGAGAAGAACTCAAAACTTTTCTAAAATGGACCAGCTCTACCAAGTTGCTTTCTAACATAACTAGTCAAAGCAACTACAACAGAAAGGGATTAGGTAGCTTGAATATCAATCCTCTGTACAATCCCCACAGTAAATATGTATCTGTGTCAGATAATCTATTGTGTCTTCATTGTGGTCAAAATGGACATCTGAAAAGGGACTATCCTGCCTGGAAGGCCTCTCAAGAAAATTTTCAGTATATTCTAGACAGAAAATAGCTCCAAAAAGGGGACCTGGTCCCATTTCAAAATCCTTGAATAAGAAAAGAACCAACCTGCCTCATTGAGCAAGAAACATTCTTATTACGCCCTTATCAACTTACTGGGAACTCAGATTAAAGTGGGTTCCTAAGTCTAATAAGTGATCTTTGTTGCAGGGGAGTGAAAGAAGTAGCTGTCAGTGCTGGTTTATGGATAGTGGGTGCTCAAAACACATGACTGGGAACACCAAAACTTCCTTTCACTCAAGGCACTTCAAGGTGGAGGTGTCTCTTTCGGCCGATGGAAAGAAGGGGTATATTCTTGGAGTTGGCAGGGTAGGGAAATCACTTGAAGATTCTATTGAAAATGTATACTATGTGAGTGGGTTAAAATACAGTCTTCTCAGTGTTTTCCATATATGTGATAAGGGAAATGAAGTCAAGTTTTCATCAGACAAATGCATTGTTACCAGCCTGTCTTCTAAGAAGGTGATCCTGACGGCCAGAAGGCGGAAAAACATGTATGTGTCGGATATAGAAATAGCTCATAGAGACGATCTGTTATGCCTAAGTGCTCAAGGTGAAAATACCGACCTGTGGCATAGGAGGCTAGGTCATGTGAGCTCTTCTCTATTGAATAAACTTGTTTCTAGGGACCTGGTTTGTGGGTTGCCAAAACTGAAGTTCAGTGACAACAAAGTGTGTGATGCATGTGCCAAAGGGAAACATACCAGATCTTCATTCAAATCAAAGAAGCAAGTAAGCTCTTCAAGGGTTCTTGAGTTAATGCACATGGATTTGTGTGGGCCTGTGAAAATCCAAAGTCGAAGCGGAAAGAGGTATATCCTGGTGATTGTGGACGACTACTCAAGATACACGTGGACTATGTTTCTCAAGTCAAAAGCTGAGACAGCTGAGGTGCTGATGATATTCTTCAAAATGATCCAAACAAAGCTTAACTGCATGATTGCAGGGATCAGGTCCGACCATGGAACAGAGTTTGAAAATATGAAGCTTGACAACTTTTGTGTAGAAAATGGTATTCATCATAACTTCTCAGCACCCAGAACACCTCAACAAAATGGTGTTGTGGAAAGAAATAACAGAACCTAGTAGACATTGCCAGAACCATGCTCATCGAGTCAAATCTTCCTCAAAACTTTTGGGGTTGAAGTAGTTAACACTGCATACTATGTGAGAAATAGGTGCTTGATCAGGTCCATACTGAACAAAACACCATATGAGCTGCTCAACAATAAGAAACCCAAGCTAAGCTACTTAAGGGCTTTTGGATGCAAGTGTTTTGTTCTAAACAATGGCAAGGTGATCTCGGAAAGTTTGATCCCAGAAGTGATGAAGGTGTTTTTGTAGGGTACTCATCCTCCAACAAAACTTACAGAGTCTTCAATAAAAGAACACTATGCATTGAGAAAAGTGTTCATGTGATTTTTAATGAAAGCGGGGATCTGAAGAACATGGAGACAACGGATGATGATGATCTTGTAGAGCTGTTCAAAATCTAGAGAAATGAAGTTAAAGGAGCTGAAACTGAAGGAAATCAAGAGTCTAATGATGTTGGTCTCGGGTCATCTGGGAAGATCAATGAAGATGATCAGTCCTCCAAGTGACCTGGTCCATCCGAAAATGCAGATCCTGAGGAAACTCATCCTCATGAGAATGATGACTCTGAAGACGAAGAAGAGCAGACGGATCAACCTCAACCCCTGAGCTCTAAGTCAGGGTGGAAGCATAAATCATCTCATCCCCTTGAGAATCTTATTTCCCCATTGAACTCTTGACAGAATCATTATGGGGATCAGGTGGGTATTCAGAAATAAGCTTGATGAAAATGGAGTTATCACAAGGAACAAGTCTAGACTGGTCGTTCAGGGTTATAATCAAGAGGAAGGCATCGACTATGATGAGACATTTACCCCTGTCGCTCGAATGGAGGCTATCAGAATCCTTATAGCCTTTGCAGCATTCATGGGTTTCAAGCTCTTCCAGATGGATGTCAGAAGTGCCTTCTTAAAAGAAGATCTGAAGGAAGAAGTGTATGTGAAACAACCACCTGGATTTGAAGATAATGACCACCCAAACATGTGTTCAAACTCAACAAGGACATATATGGTTTGAAACAAACGCCCAGAGCTTGGTATGAAAGGCTGTCCAAATTTCCGCTAAAGAATGGTTTCAAAAGAGGCAAGATAGACAACACTTTGTTTCTAATGAAAAGGGAACAAGAACTGCTGATTATCCAAGTGTATGTGGATGATATCATTTTTGGAGCTACCTCTGAATATCTGTGTGAAGAATTTTCCACTCTAATGGGGAATGAGTTCGAGATGAGTTTGATGGGAGAGCTGAACTTCTTCTTAGGACTACAGATCAAGCAAACTTATAGTGGTACCTCAATATGTCAAGAAAAGTATACAAAGGACCTGCTGAAGAAGTTTCATATGGTGGACTCTAATCCCATTGATACCCCCGTGGGTACTAACTCAAAGATGGGAGCAGATGAAACTGATCCATTAGTGAATCAAACCATGTTCAGAGAAATGATTGGTTAACTATTGTATCTCACATCACGTAGACCTGACATCGTCTTCAGTGTGGGAATGTGTGCAAGATTTCAAGCATGTCCCAGGGAATCACATTTGAAAGCTTCCAAACGTATTCTGAGGTATCTAAAGAAGACAGGGGACCTGGTACATCCTGGTGATTGTGGACGACTACTCAAGATACACGTGGACTATGTTTCTCAAGTCAAAAGCTGAGACAACTGAGGTGCTGATGATATGCTTCAAAATGATCCAAACAAAGCTTAACTGCATGATTGCATGGATCAGGATTCGTTTGGATCACCGTGCATACATTCCACATATGAAAATTAATTATGCTCGACGTTATGACTCAATGGGACTGTCGAAACACGAATCTGAGGTCTCCTTGATCCGACATCCCTGAAAACCACAAGAAACTAACTCAACACCTAAATAGGCTAAAACAAACTCGGGACCTCTCAAAAATTAACCAAGACCTCACCTAGGCTAAAATCATCCCGTGAATCCAACGAAACTTTTGAAATTCTGATCCGAGCATTTGTACCCCAAATTTTAACCAAAGTCAAGTCAAAGGCTAAATTTCCACAATTTCACTACTTAGGACTTCAAATCCTTAAAAGGACTCCGAATATAAAACTGACAACTCTCACATACCAGATTCCACATTTATGGGTCGTAGAAAGGTTGTCGTAGGAATTGAGTTGGAAATTTTTAAAAAATTTCTAGTCCTAGATGATGGTCTGTGATTCAACAAGACACCTCATGGGAGTTCCTACATGATGTAGTAAGTGACCGTAGAAGTGATTTATACTTGGTGAAATTTGTGGACTTTGAATCTACGATTGGACTTATAAGTCGTAGGAATTGTTACAGACCGTAGATAGGCTTATGTGGAAAGTGATTGGACTTAGAGGATTTTTTGTATATAGGTTCTACGGGCCAGATCTATGAGTCGCAGAAAGTATGACGATCCGTAGAAATCTCTCGTAGAAGTTGTCCAGAATTTTGGTCCCTGGTACTTGACCCTACGACTTACCAGGACGGTCCGTAGAAATTCTTACAAAATGTAGGTCGGAATCGTAGGGGTCTTCCGTCAGTTTTTAAGTCAGGGTTAATTGTGTATTTTCCTATCCTTTTATCACATAAACTATGTTGTTTCTAGAACATTCTAAAGTCCTATAACTGATTTTACTCTCCCAAACCTACCCATTCCCTCCCATTCACTCAAACTAACAAATTATCTCAAGGTCTTCTCCTCCAATTCTCTCTCAAGCTCCCTAGGATTGCCAGGGTTTCTTCAAGGCTTCCAAGTTTCTTATTTATTCTTAGGGCTTTAATTACCTAAGGTATGTGGGAACTTCACCAATAGATTCCTTTCATCTATTAGGTTCCAAAGAAATTCAAATCTCCTACTGATTTCAATCCAATTCTCTTAAGGTTTCATGGATTCTTCATGGGTTCAATTTATTATGATTAAATTGATTATATTTGATTTTATTATGCATGACTTGATTCAATTACATATTTTCCAATGGATTTCATATGGACCCATGCTTTATGTTTTTACTACGATTATGAACTTATGAATTATGATTTGAATTTATGCATATTTCATGAAATTGATGATTTATGACTAAATGATGTGTCACGCCCCGAGCCAACACTCTGGGCGGGACTGCGCTCGAGAACCATTGCTGGCCCCAAGCGGACCCTTGGCCTGACTTAACTCATAGCGGAAGACTTAAAGCACTGATACAAGGATTAAAATGCACTTTAAAACAACTGTCTCAAATAAACTTAGAACATTTAAGGATACACATTCAAATTAGCCAAAGTGGCAACTCAAGCCTTTTAGCAACACATCTGAAATACAAGACTAAATAACTCATATCTAACTGTCTATGAAGCCTCTAAATACTAAGAGGGATGTCGAAACAAGACCCTCGATCATCCTAACAACTGACTAACAAAAAAATAAAAAGGAAATCCTCCGAAAGCAAGGAGGCTCACCAACTGACTCTCACATGCTCAACTGGATAAACGAGGCGCTGGATGTTGATCCTGATTACCTGTATCTGCATCATAAAATGATGCAGGCCAAATGTCATCAATACATTGAATGTACGAGCATGCGAGGGGAAAACTAAACATGACATAAGCTTGAAAAGAATCTGAAGAGAGCACTTACCTTAGTTGTACTCAACTCATGGATACTCAACTCAAATGCAGAATAAAACAACAGTAAAAGTGCAGTTTATATAAACCATTTAAACAATAAATAACAACTCAATTTACTCATATAATAAAGTAATATAATTCTGTGGGAGTTTCTCTAACCGACAACCATCATTATGGGCTAATGTGATGATACAACGTCTCGTCCACGCTGCCAGAAGTGTCCTATAACTTTCCATGATATAGAACGCCTCAACTAAGTGGATCCACTAGTCTATGCTAAAAAGCATTAAGGTGTCATCTAAAAAGTATGACCATTTCTACCCACGATGGCTAAATGGTTATGGAGACTTGAGTTATTATGAACTCATTCCCATATTAGTGCTCAATACTACTTCCAAAATATACTCATCTCATATGTTTTTAAAAACAAAACTCTTTCTGTGATTTGAGGTAATTACTCAAAAACTAGCTTAAAAGCTCTCTTGGAAATCGGTGTTTCCTTTCTTGTTCAAATGTGAAAACCTTTTAACTCTTTGGAATACTTAGTTCTCGTATAATATTTGAAGAAATGAACTTTACTCTTACTCTTACTCAACTCAAAACTCAAGCCTTAAAACAAAATAAAAACGTTTGTAAAAGATATTTGAAAAACTCTAAGAACTTCTCTTGACTTGACTCCTAACTTTCCTTGAATTGAACTATGGATTCAAGACGCATGATCTCATGTTATGGATGATTTCATGTTGTTAAGATGTACCTTAGAGTGTATAAATCAACTAGAAAATATAGATACGTTTCAAGGGAACTAGTACAAAAAGAAGTGGGAAAAAGTAGAAGACTTGGCGTCAATGGAGCTCTGAGTGGCGTGGGGTGCCAGACCCAAAACATCAGAACTGAAGTTGGGGGGCGCTGGATGGCGCGGCTCCCCAGGGAAAAACTTCAGAACCAAAAATGGGGCGCTCTGGCTGGCGCGGCACCCCAGACCCCTGCCCAGAAAACTCTAATTTTTCTTGGTCGTTTTTCAACTCTAAAACCTCTAGTTTCAATTGGTTCTTTCCCCAAACACTTAGATTCGACTACATAACCAAAATATGCAAGAATCTACTCAAAACGACACCTAATTTCATGAATTTGAATCAACAACTCCTCAACAATTTCAACGAATCAACAACTCAATAGAACTTCAACAAAACCCATCAAGAACTCAATTTCTAAACCTTCAAGAATATAAATTCGCTGAAATAAATCATGATTGGCGCGTGGGTGAACTAACTCAATGCTATGTGATATCACATACCTCGTAGGGATCACCCCTTGACGAAATCCACGATCTTAGCTTCAAGAACTTGACGATTCTTTGTCTCTTCTCCTCTTCTTTTCTCTTCTCTCAAAACCCTAACTCTCTTTTATGAAACGTAAACTGAACCAAATCAGTTTAGACCCCATATTAATTATAAAAAATGAAATTTATTAATTGGGTATGGAAAAGACCAAAATACCCTTCTAAAATCCGGTTTTGACTTTCCTTATCTAGACAACCCAACTTCAAATAGACATATCTCTCTCATACGAACTCGGAATTGAGCAAACTCGGCGGGGTTGAAAAGATAATTAAAAGATATTTCCTACGGTGACTGGTATCACACCTAAATCATCCTGATCTAGGAGTTATGGTTGTTTGAAGTTGATCTAAAACTCAAACTTAACATAACTTGACCAATTTTCCAGATTTTTCATTCTTTCCAAAAATGACTCTTTCTAATTCTGGCTCTTTCTATTTATTTCAAATAGCGAGGTGTTATATGATGCTTTTAAGATAAATTTTCAATGATTTGTGAAAGATTTTCTCACATCGAAAGGAATCATGATTTAGATGCCTAGATGAACAACTATGAAATCATGGTTTTGAAAGGAGCTATTCTAACATGACCTTATGATTGAATTTGTAGTCTATGATTATTGTCTTTCCAAGTATTTTAGTATGATTATGACTATGCCTATTATGTTAGAATTTTAATTAGTACCGAGAGGACTTTGGAATGGAGGCCTTATTGTTAGTAGAAGTTTGGTCTTTAGTAGCAATTTCCTTGTTCCAAACTATGTGCCCCCATAGGATTGTCTTAAATGACCTAAGCTAGTGGATTCACTTTAGCAACAAGAATGTACGGTGTTCTTACCTTGGCAAGTAGGACCCTCTCTTTTTGGTGTGGGGGTTACACCGAATTTCATGTTATAGCTCACACGAGTCTATGTTGGTTAATGGTAAATATCCCACAAATAAACTAGGTATGGTTCAAAGGTTTTATGCAAGCTTTCTTATGGTTTTCAAGTATGCATTGACCATGTCCATGATTTATGATTTCACTTTAAAGGTTTTACTACATTTTACTTGGTCATGCATATCATGTTTTAAGTTTGCTAAATTATCATATTATGTTTTTATGCATTTTCTATCATATTCAGTACATTCAAAGTACTAATACAATCGTGCCTATATTATTTAAAAATATAGGATCCGTCGCACCTCCTTCTGGTTGTGACTAGATTGGTATTGCTCAGTTGATTGATCGATAGTGGTGAATCCTCATGGTTAGAGGGTGATATCAAACTTTGTCATTTTATGCTTCGATGTCATTTTCAATTTCCGACTTTGTATGTGGTTTAGGGGTTGTGTCCTAACTACTCCTATGATAGTAGAAAGGCTTCGTTAGACAAGTTTATATTTCCGCATTTATGTTCAGTCTTGTACTTTTAGATTCTATGATCGAGACTTTACTCGAGACTTTGTTCAATTATGCTTACTATTGAATGTGTGTTGTCTATATATCTTTACGCCATGCTTATATCAAGTGGCTTATTTAGGGTCTCTCTGGATCTTATTTGCCATGTTACATATAGGGTGTACTTTACGTCATGACACTTATCAATGGAGTTATTTTATTTTTCAATACCTACTATTGTCTTTCATGTTAATCCATATCCACACCGGCCTCCTCTTTGAATTCAGCTAGCTAACACAAGCAGTGGTCTCAAATATTTTATTAGAATTTAATAAATTTAAAATTTGGAAGAAGCTTAAGAAGAAAAGAATGAGCGTATGGAAGAAGAAGAAGAGGAGAGTGGGTTGAAGAAGTAGTAGTATTAATTCACTTTTTAACGCGTGCAATCATATGTAATTTATCCAACTCAACTAATATCACATAAGTTCAAGGTTAAAAAAGTATTTATTTTATACATGTTAAGACTTGAGAGGTTTAGATGAAAATTCACGATGTACATGAGTTCAAGTTTCAATTCAAACCAAATATAAGAGTCTCTCAAACTATTTCGAGTAATTATACTCATATTTAAACTACCTCTTAGAAATCAAATGCATCGCTCAAGACATAAACAAAGATAAATTTATTAATAAATAAAAAGAAAATTACAAATTCACCCTTATGCCGCAACTGATGAATACAATAAACAATAGCGCAATTAAATTAAACCAACTCTCAAATTAGCATTTTTCTTCCAAACAGTCGAAGTGCCATTTACTTTTCCCCTTTTGTTTCTGCAGTTTTTTCTTTTCTAATTTACTTTATATTTTGTCTTTCCAAAGTTTTTCTCAGGAAATATACTACCAAACAAACATGGTGTAAGGGATGGGATTGCTATATTCTTAATCAACTATCTTGAATTTAAATTTTAGATGTGAAAAAATTCTTGAGAAGGAGCACTTTCCCTCAAATGAGGTCCTGTCCGATATAAATCTAGAATTATTGAGCTATAATATAGATATCGAACATATATAGGATGAAAAGAAAAAAAAAAAAGAGATGAGAGGGGGGAAAAGTCAGCAACATGAGAAGGAATAAAATTGACTTACCTACTCTAATTATTTATTATCATGTTGCTTGGACTAATTTAATTACGTCACTGCTTCGGTCTTGCTTGCATGCTAAATGATTTACTACTATTTATTATTGTCATATATTATGCTCAAGGATTAAAAATAATAGAGGAAAATACTCCACTTGTTCTACTTTAATTTATTTCAAACTTCGTTTTTCTAGAATGACGGGGCTACTGAAATTACTTTTGATACGTTATTTATTAAACAAAATCTTACATATAATAATTAGAGTACAATTACATGTACATATATATCATATATGAGAGGCATGTGTGATAAGATAAAATATGACGCACCGTTAGGTAATCGAGGACATGATTCTTGATAGGAGGGTGTAGAAGACTTACATCAGGGTAAAAGAGTAATAGATTGTGTAGTGTTGTCTTGCTTAGGATGACTGACGTTTGCGATGGTACTAATGTATTATAGTAGTTTTTTTTACCTGTATCATTGTTGTTTATAATGTTTCGTTATCACATGATTTTAGTATACTTTTGCATTGTTCCTTGTTATTTGCAATAATTTTACATTGTCTACTTTTTTTTATATCGTGATTTGTTACACTTGAGTCGAGGATCCTTCAGAAACAATTTTTCTACCTCCACGAGATAGTGATAAGGTCTGTGTGTATTCTATCCTCTCCAGACCTTGTACGAAATTTCATTGATGCGTAGTTTGTTTGTTTGTTTGTTTGTTGTGTGTGTTTTAGATTTCTATACTCATCTAAATCTTGTAATGGTCCTATTTTTTATAGGACTTTAATTTTATCAATTTTAATTTGACCCAAATACCATAATATTCTTCTTACTTTTAAAAGAATAAGAAATACAAGTTACGTACAGTACAACATTTGGCTGAGCATAACTTTGATATTTAAGTTGCTTAATGGTTGACTTCCTTTTTCTCTTTTGGAATTTCGGCCACATAGGAAAAATATATATAATAATGACCAAAGAGCACTTATTCATACAGCTTGTTTCAAAATACTTTTACAAATCCATCACAAAATCTTTATGTGGGGTAGAAGCAAAACAAAATTAATTCACAATACAAAAAAGTTACAAGCCGGCCCTTTATTTTCGCTTGACATAAGCCTAAGTTCCTTGGTGATATTCACACTTTCTTCTGTCTCTAGGTCGGTAAAGATTTTTGATGGGCATGTCGAGAATTTTAATAATTTAGTTGGTTGACTATTTGTATTCTCATCTTATTGGTGATGATTTAATTTCTCCACATTATCTAATTTGTATTACCAAAATTCTTAGAACAATAAGGGAAAAGACATGGATTTCTTCTTAAACTTGTACCGGAAAGTCAGTTACACACTTCAACTATCATAACGATCTATTACACACCTTTACTACTTAAAAGTGAATTTAATACCACCCTGATATGTGCAACACCACTCTCAGAATATGTGGTGTATTACACTCGCTGCCACATCAGCGCCATGTCAGAAATTGTATTTTTTATATCTTTTTTACTTTCTTTTCTTTATTACTTAAGTTTTATTATATTAATTATATTTTACACTAATTAATTTCAAACCTATTATTAAAGTTCTCAAATAATTATGTCTTCTTCATAGCAAAATGGTAAAGAAGAAACTTTTAGCAATGACCACCAAGAAAATTGCCATATGGAGTTTAGTCGTGGAGTTGAAGAATTCTTCCATTTCAAAATGTACCCACAAGAAGTTGCTTCAGTTTCTTCCATTGATTGGTCATGGAAAATGAGCTTCCAATGTTATTTGTTGCGGCTTGTAGCTGCAAATATTTTTCAGATCTGGGCATACATTCTTTGTTCTCTTTCCATGTTCTTCTTGGAGGTTTCTTAAAAGATCAAGATAATAGCAAATAATTTTCTTCCCATTTTCAATCGATCACTCAATTCACTAAAATATGTCCGTCGAAGCTCCAACAATTGAAACCTCCCAAATTTTTACTCCTATTTGAAGTAATTTGTTTCTTGGTTGCTTCTTGTTATTGGTTTATTTTAAGCTTAATGGGGTGTGAAGAAGATAAAGAGGGTGGGGTGTGAAGAAAATGAGAAGGGTGGGGTGTAAAGAAGAAGAGATGTGGGGGTGGGGTGTAAGAAATATTTGATTTTTAATTATTTTTTTATAATTTAATAATTATCTGACGCACATGATTTTTTTTAATTATTATTATTTTGTCATGTCAGCTTTAGGGGTAAATAAATTCACTTTTAAATAGCAGAGGTGTGTAATAGGTAGCCACAATAGTTTAAGCGTGTAACTGACTTTTCGGTACAAGTTTAAAGGAAAATCTATGCCTTTTCCCGAACAACAACTTTGCATAAAATCGTAAAAAACAATAAAGATTAAAGTATGTTTACAAAACCAGTAAGTTAAAAACTAGTATTGAAAATAGAATCTATAACAAAAAACATAAACAATAAAGAAAAGAAGAAAATCGAGTCCATTGAATGCATAATGTGTCACAATAAAACGTTTTTACTCACCAATGTATATCTCTCGATCGATAATTTTCCAAAGTCAAAATCAAAACCAAAGCTTTAGTCGATCGATCATTTTCCAAATTAAAGCCAGAGTTGTAGCCGAACCGAGCTGAAGAGGGGTCCTCTTTCCAACCCTTTTAACAAGAATTAGAAACGTTTCCTTATTTAAACACTTGAACTTTTCTTTCCACCACCAATAAAGAAGAAATGCTTTTCACTAAAATATTGATAAACACTTCATATTCCCTCCATTTCTTATTTATTCACTATACCAGGAGGCCACATTAGAGGAATGCATATTAGGCAATGCAGCGTCACACAACGTCAATATTGCTTTGTTGGAAAATGTTGTTAAAACACACATAAAATACAACATATATACTTGATAAATTTAAATTAAACATGACAAAATAACACAACTCATTGTGTGGTGGGATGGTCTTGAAGTTCACGGTCTGAAACTCGATGCATATATTTTATACGCAATTTGTTTTTTGAAAAAGTTGACAAGAAAAATGCAACCAAGAGATTCAAACACAAGTTATCAAACCACACAAAGGGACTGGCTTGGACACCCGCTAGACCAGTGCACCAAATTAGCTTTTATGTTTCATAGTGTCAAAAAAAAAAAAATACAAATACATATTGTATATATATCATAAGAGTATCGTTTGTTAATTTTTTTTTAAAAAGAGTACTCTAGTACTGCTATAAATTGTAATTATTAGAATTAAGAGAATGTATATTTTGTTTGAGCCTTGCATGCACACCAATTTGGCAAACTTTGTGTTAAAAATGCTAGGGAGAGGACCATGAGAAACAAAGAAGGAGACGGTATCTGATTTTGTTTTGTACGCCAAATTACGATGAAGAAGCAATATGATGAATAACGTGCTAATTTAACTACATTAGAGATAGTTACTATAAGGTATATTAGCCAATGACGTAACCATGCTGTCACTAATATGCAATAATTCTTTCCAAATTTTAATTAAAAAATACAAGCTAAACTTTGTGCTAAAAAATATATATGAAGTGAAAAAACCAAGGTGTGGTCTCTTCCCCACGTACCCTACCATTTGGTGCTATCTAAATTTCTAGTGATCTTATCCTCTTGATATCTTAGGCATGTTACAAGTTTATAGCTAGGTGGGGTTTTTTGACTGCCAAGAAATAGAATTCTTTTTTACTCATCTGTAATTACTTGGGAACATTATAAAATATGTTGGATTCATTTGGATATGCGATATAAAATTAAATGATATAAGTTCAAGTTTTATTTGCACATATAAATTGGATTTCTTAAGTTGTATAGTAGTATTTTTGTTTTCATAAATATGAAAATCACACGAGTTATGAAAATCATCAAAAAAATCATTTTTTTTATAATCTTATCAAATGATATATATCGAAATATTCTAAGACGTCACATTGATAAATTATGTATCTTCATGTTTCTCTTATAAATAAATATTTATGATTACAAACTTTCAAATATATATACATATATAGTTTTATAGATCCATTAATAAAAAATAATAGTAATAACTAGTTATTCTTCAATATAATACTTTCACATGGTATGAATAATCGAGTCTGTTTTGCAAAAAATAAAATGATGGTTGTTTTTAGGACAAATGAATAATGTGCTTGTTTGATTGAAAAAGTGAAGGGGATAGAAGGATCGAGGGTTCCATAGATCAACAGGTCCCCCATTAATTAAACTTGTTGGACATCGGCTGCTAACGAGAAATTAAATCACAATTTTGGTTGGGGCCAAATCTAACACATTCCGTTTGCTAGGTGCTAGCTACGTAGATATATCATGCTACTAACATCATGTTTTTGCTTTTGCAGTTGGTGAGTTTTGGAAATTTTAGAACTAGATCAAAACTAGAAATATAAAATGGAGCATAAAAAAAAGAGAAGAAGATATTATTCGATTTGCCCCCCACCCCCCCACCCCACTCCCCCAACTGGAAAAAATAAAGAATTTCTTCCATATTAAAAAGAATGTTTTTAGTTTGACTTGACATGTAGTTTAAGAAAATAAAATAAAAAAATAATTATTATGTCAAATATATCAAAATGCCCTTTAATTTCTAGCATTAAACATACTATCATGTAGAAAGCTGAAATTAAATTATTGTCCAAAAAAAAAGGACATTTTTTTTAAAACGGAGGAGGTATAATAAGTGAAATCAAGAATGGGATGTCGTTGTGTCGAAAAAAAGATCATGCAAAATAATATAAATTTATGTTTGGACATAATAAAGTTAAGGGTCCCCTCCCCTCCCCTCCTCAAGTGTAATGATGAACTTTGCATTTTCTTTGTCTCTTCACATCACTACGATTACTGGCGTGTTCATAAAATTACGTACTATAAAAAATGCATTTCCTTTATACATTTGCATTTGCCTAACTACCCTTTTCTACATCTTAATAATTAATAACATCCTCAATGAAAACCAAAGGCAGCCTGATGTTGTTTTTGTTTTTGTTTTTGTTCATTTTACATTTGGAGGCTGAAGGTCGAGATTGTTGTGGGGGTTGGGCTAGTCCTATAACAGGGGAGCAAATTAAGACAACAGAGGATTATGCTGGAGACCACAATGTTTTTGATGATGTCTATAGACAACATGAAGATATTCCAAGCCCTGGTGTGGGAAATTGAACTATCTAAGTCTTCACATAAACTTGTCTTATTGTTTTTTTAGTACATATATATAGGTAAGTTATACTCTTTTTGTTTGTGTCATGTTCTCTCTCTCTATATATATTACATCACATTAATAATAGTCCATATGGTGGATTGGACTAGGAAGCTGCTCAGATAGTAAGCACCCCTCACTTTTGATCCAAAGATTGTGAGTTCAAATCATCAAGGGAGCGGAGCTCGGGTAAAAAAAAAAGGTCCATATGGAGGATTGTATTTGGTAATTGTTTTTTTTATTGTGGGGGTATAATGGGTTCTCGGCAAAATCATTTAATATTATTTGAATGTTTTTCATCTTATGTACATTTTTACAGCAAATATACAAATATGTGAGGTTTATTATTGTGGTGGCTCGGGCCTGAAGAATTTTTCAAATGGAATAAACATTTGTTGGTTTATTTGAGCTCTTAACTTATTCTTCCTAGTTCCTACTGCTACTTCTTTTGGGACAATATAAACATAAATCATTTTCTGTTTGAAACTCTTATCATTATATTCTATTTATTAAATATATGATCACAGTTGCTTTGAATATACTATTTTCATCCCAATAAACTTATTTTGCCTTTCTTAACTTTTTTTGTTTGGTCCAACTTAGCTTGATACTTCAAGTAAGCCCTGTTAACTGGGTCGGGTCAGCCTGGCCCATATCTGTTTACTTACCGGGCTTTCCAATAATGGGCCTGGCCGGTTGAATAGTAATTTCAAAGCAATTATATCGGCCCGTGACCCATGATACAAATCTACCAGTTTTAATGGGCCATGCCTGCGTTTTGGACCGGTGGGCTAACGGGTGGTTTTTTTAAAAAAAAGTGAAAATTTCATATATGACATATATTAGACTAATATTTTCAAGTTATAGCAGTAGAATTAAACTTTCAAGTTGTAACAATAAAAAAGTTCAGGTTATAACAGTTTCTTAAAAATAAAAGCTTTTTTTAAATAATTGTAAAAATTTGTTTTGAAAAAAATAAAAAGATAGAAAAAAAAAATTCGTTTATGAAAAAAAAAGGTAAAAAAACGGAAATAAGTGTGTTAATTAAATTTGAATTGATTAAAGATAACTACTAATTAGCATAAATTAAGGAAATTCAAATTAATTAAGAATATTTAGTTTCCTTATTTCACTCTAATTTGTTAAAATTAATTAAAAATTCTGATTTCATCCATTTTCTTCCACGTTTCTCTCTCTTCGATTTTTTTTCCAGAAATCTTGTCACTCTCATCTTATTCATATTCGTTTTTATTCAATATTATTTATTTTTTGGACGGCTTCTTATTAGTATTAATAAAACATGGTGGTAGATGGGATCCTTCAGGTTAGTGTTCTTTGCGATTTTTTATTTGTATTGTAATACAAACCAAACGTTCAAACAAATTATGAACAGTGATTCTGAAAAAATAATAATCAAATTTTGTTTGTGAATAATAGTTTTAATTATGGCGTTTTTGGTATGAATATTCACTTTTGAAATTACATAAAATTTGTTTGAAATTGGTATAGATTTTTGTTTGAACATTCATTTTTTTTGTATGTTTTTGGTTAAAAAATTACATAAAATTTATTTGAATTTGGTATATTGGTTATACCATGTTGGTACGATTTTAGAATTATATTTGAATGAATTTCGTATACTATTTGTCTAATAAATGACAATTAATAGTTAAAAATGGTATTATTTTGGTATTATAGTGGCATCATTCTGCTGTGAAAAAGTGACGACTTATGTCATGAAATAGGTATGAAAAATGTGCATAATAATTATATGAAATTTGTATACTTATTTCAGATTTTTTGTTGTGTATAATAATTTGAATTATGGCGCTTTTTAAAAAATGTATAATGTTATATTTTGGTATGAACATTGAATTTGTTCATTATTTGTCTGACGCATTTTTTCCCGGTATATTTTTGGTTAAAAAATTAGATAATTTTTTCTTTGGAATTTGTATACTAATACTACCAAGCATGTATGACAATCGATAATGTTTTGGTACGATTTTTGGTTTGATTGGATTTTTTTTTGGCATTATATTGTAATGAATTTTGAGAATAATAATGTAATGAATTTGGTATACTGTTTATTAAAGAAATGACAATTAATATTTCTAAGTTGGAATTATTTTGGTATTCTAGTGGCATGATCCTGGTATGAATAATTGATAACTTTTTGCATGAAATAGGTAAGAAATGTGTGAATAAGAATTGTATGAAATTTGTATACTGATATAACATATGTGTTTTTACTTTTGTATTCTGTAATAACATATGAAATTGTTTTAAAATAACATATGTATTTTTACTTTTGAATGAATTTTGTAAGCATAAAAATGGTATGAAATTTGTATATTGATATAACATATGTATAAAAGTTATTTGTACTTTTGTATGATATAATATTGACACAATAATTTATGATGAAACAGAAAAATATGCAATTCAAAAAGTGTCGGAGCAGAAATTATTGTCGCTTGGTTCAAAAAGAATTGTAGGGAGACCACAACTTGTAAATGGTTTGCTAATGTGAAATTCAAGAGGTCTAAGATTATGTGCAGTACATGTAGTCGGGAGGAACACAATAGGAAGACATGTTCAAATTACCCTTCTGAAAAAAAGACATAATTTATTTTTATTTTGATTTGGTTGTTTTATTGTGGCAAACACATGTTTTGATTTATTTTGTCTTTTAAGTTAATGAATTATAATTTCAGAATATTTATTATGTGTGCTAGTTAATCATTTGTGTATTCAGTGTTTTTCAAATGTATACTAAAAAAATAGGTAATGTTTGTATGCGATTGATATTGACTGGAAAAATTAAGTCAAATCTTAGTATGAAATTGGTATACATTTGGTATCCAACTGACGTCCCAGTGGTAAAATTGAAAAAAAACATGTAATTGAGATTTCAACTGAAATAGCCAACGTAAAACTAGTTAATATTGTATCCAATTTGTATAAATTTAGTATTGAATTGATATCCCATTGGAAAATTGAAAAATCAACATGTGGTTGAGATTTCAATCAAATTAGACAACCTAAACAAGTTAATGTTATATTCAATTGGTATCCAATAGATATCCCACTTGAAAATGAAAAAAATAAAATGTAACTGATATTTCAACCAAATTAGATAATCTAAAACAAGTTAATGTTTTATCCAATTTATATACACTTGGTATTCAACTTGAAATTTTAGAACAAAGACAAAAAATAAAAATGTATAAAATTAGTATCCAACGGGTATAAATCCGGAAAGAATAAATCTGGTTGTAAAACAATGCATATTATATATTGTTGTCAGAAATTGTAGCAAAAGAAATATACATCACCCAAAAATCAAAACATGTAATTAAAAGTCTAAACTGCAATAATTAATACAAGTTCTATATTTTTCTCTCTCTTCAATTTATATTCCGTATTCAAGTGTGATTTTTTAAATCATATTTAAGCCAAAACTTAAGAAATCCTTATTAAAGATTTTATGATCTCATATTATCTATATATATCAACAAATTTTAGAATTAAATATATTTATTTCACCAACAAAACAGTATTTTAGATATAGAAAAACACACCAAAAACAAGTTCAAAACTTAAGTAAAACGTTTTTTTTCTAAAGAAATTAGGTTTTAGATTAATTAAAATAAAAAATGAAATCAAATTTTCAAAATATAGAATTCTTAATACTAAAAAAATCAGATTAAAAAAAATAAATATCAAAATTTAAAATAAAAAAAAAACATCAAGAAAAGCAAAAAAAAATAGATTAAAGAGAAAGAAAATTACATGTTAAAATATACAGTGATAATTTATTTTTTTTAAAAAAAATTAAAGGCCCCAATAGTCATTAATAAATAAAAGTTACTTGAATAAGTTAAAAAATCTTTTAAAAGGTGTAATAGATAATTACAAATTGATTCTCTCTCACCTATTAATTATATAAAAGGAACTGCAATCAATATAATTAAAAAGATTAATCATTTAATAAAGTAAATTTTAATTAATTTTTAAATAAAGTTAAATTTAATTAATATGTTATAACTCGTAATTAAACTGTTATAAGTAAGAATTTTTTAAGAGTTGGTTTAAAACTCGTAATATTATCTCCTAAATGTGTATATGATGTGATTTTTCCTATTTTATTTTGCACTGTTACGTCAATAATCAATTAGCACCATATCTGGTCTACTGTTAATGCGAGATTGTAGATTCGAGCGGATATCAAACACCTAATGAAAAAAGTGGAAAAAATGTCTAAAACATCCACCATCTTTAGTCTTAATGATATTCATGTTTTGCTTTTTTTTTAGGAGGGACGGTGGACAGAAAAAGAAAAAGAATATTTTTGAGAAAATCAATCGTAATTAAATGTTGATATTCTATTGATCAATACACTATCTTATCCAATCTAACTCGATTCCTTTTCTCTTAATTTTGTTGATGAGGAATAAAAAAAAAGTTTATAATATTGTCAATTAAGTTCATGAGCAGGGGCGGAGCTAGGTGGGGGTTTGTAGGTTCGAACGAACCCACTAGTTTTTTCGTAGATCATGTATTTGTATTAGAAAATTAAATAAATATATTTGTATATTAATTTGTGAACCCCATAAAAAAAATTGATTGACAGCACAACGATAAAAAATGAACGGTGAAAATATATTTCCCTAAACTCTTAATCCTGGCTCCGCTTTTGCTCATGAGAAACAGGTAGAAATCCCAAACCCTTTTTCTTATATCTGCCAATTGTCAAACTACATATCCATTTTAGGTAAATGAGCAAATCACTAATAATGATTCTACTGTCTAACAACATTAATCGTCTTTCTTGGCATATTACATTACAACCCTTCTAGAAACAGTTTATTAGATTAATCGAGGTTATTTTGGAAGTTTTTACGGATTGGCAAATCAAGTTGTTTAAATTAGGTATTAAAACGGGTTATTACATTTAATTATTAAGAGGGTTACATCAGTTTTTTTTCGATCAAAATGTGCATTTTTCGGCCAGGTTTATATTTACCTACTCTTTTTGTTAGACGAATTTTTTTATGTGAAAAGTGTCTTTGGTGTTATAATATCTCTCTCTCTATATATATGCACTTTTAAGGACATAATATTGTGTTTCCATGTATGCATGTACCTACATTTTTTCAGAACATATTAAACACAAGCATAATTAATATATAATTATGGTCGAGATAATATCTCAGATGGTCACTCAACTAAAAATTTTTTTCTCAGAAAGTCACTCAACTATGAGTTCTCTTCTTAGAAAGTCACTCAACTTTCTTTTATAACCTCAAAGTCACTCAATTATGAGTTTTTCTCCCATAAAGTCACTAAACTATGAGTTTTCCTCTTAGAAAGTCACTTAACTTTCTTTTATAAACTCAAAGTCATTCAACTATAAATATATTACTTATAGAGTCACCCAACATATTTAATTAATTTTTCATTAAAATTTATTGACATGAAATTTTTATTTAAAATAAAAAATTATAAAAAATAGGAAAATATCCTAACAAAAGTAAAATTTAAATAATTTTAATAAAAGTAGGTTTAAGTCGACTAACAAAACCTTCTGCTATCGAATTTTGGTGTCTTTCCAAATTGTTTTTAACTGGATTTTGGATATATGTTTTTTTTAAGTTAATTTTAAATTATCTGTTTTAGCATAGGAATTAAAATGGGCTCATTTTACATAAAATGCTTTAAAAAAAAATTAAGGTTCATTTTGTGTACTGTTCAGCTGGAATAAAAATACAACTAAATAATCACGTTTAAAATAGTCTTAGGTTAATGACTAATAATAATAAAATAATAACAATATTATTATTATTCTATTTTTTACGATTTTTATTTTGAAATAGAAAAATTTCATGTAAACTAATTTTAATGAAAAAAATCAATTAAATAGGTTGAGTGACTTTTTAAGTAAAATATTCATAGTTAAGTGACTTTGAGGTTATAATTAAAAGTTGAGTGACTTTCTAACAGAAAAATCAATAGTTGAGTGACTTTCTGAGAGAATAACTCATAGCTGAGTGACTTTGAGATTGTAAAAGAAAGTTGAGTGACTTTCTGAGAAAAGAACTCATAATTGAGTGACTTTCTGAGAAAAAAGAGTTTTAGTTGAGTGACCATATGAGATATTATCTCAATTATGGTCTATGGTATAAAAGTTGGATAAACATGTAACAATGTTTTTCCACTTATATATATCATTCAGATATTCCTATTCAAGATGATATACAGCTATTATATGTACCTACCTGAAAAATTATATTACACATAGAATAATCTTTTAACAAATAGTATTTTTTTTAATACTAGCTCAGAATTACGGGTATGAGTCATTTTTCTAGATCATCACAAAGCAAAACGTAATCTTCAATCCTGAAAAAGACATATATTGACATATATCAATATTTATTTCTTTATATGGTAAAGGCATATAGTCTTAAAAATCTAGCTATATACGTACCTAAATTAAATGTCCCTCTCTGAGAGTGAGACATACATATACATACACTATTTTGATAATGATTAACAAGAGTTCTAAGATAATTATTGAAGAGAAATTTTGTCCTTGCCTAAAACTTATAATGTTAATCTTGCATTCCTCAATAAATATATTATTAATATAGTGATATATATATATATATGTGTATTATAAGTATATTTGTAATATCACATTAGGTTTTGCTAGATATATAACGTAACATATAGATGCTCAGATAATTATTTTTTTCTTACTTGCAAAAAGAAAAAAGAAAATAGTAAATAAGAAACTCACTTTATAGTATTTTCCATGAAAACCAGCTTTATCTCCATACCAAACAAACCCCAAAATGATGAAGTAATAGTACATATGATGAGATATATTGTTTATTTAAGTTATAATTAATCATCACATGAAAACCTTAATTATACCACCTTAGATATTCCAGTTTTTCCTTTGGTAATTATTGGTTGAGTTCATTATCAGAGGATCTTCACTAATATAATTAATTAATTGGTTAATTTGGCAGACAACCCTTATCTTCTTTCTCCTAATTAGTTCTTTTCTCTTTAATTATTTTTATTTTAAGGTTCTGTCGTTTTATATTCAATCCATTATTGTCTCACCATCTTATATACTTTTATCCGTTCACTTTTACTTGTTCAGTATTTTGAATATAACATTTTCATTTTGCCAAAAATAGATTTCCAAAGCCTAAGACTATATATACATCAATTAATATGAATGTTGTGTTAAAATATTTATATCAATCATTATTTTTAATGGACATACGAGATTTAAAGTGAACAAGTAAAAGTAAAATCGGGAGATCAGAGAGTAACTTAAATCCTTTTATTATATAGGTAGTAATATTTATTAGGGTTTTGAGGACAGGCCAGCATTGATTATGTCCCTAAATCTTTCCACTAATTTAAAAGTACAGCTCTGTTTTATGTTGCATTTTTTAATTATTTTTTTCTTCTTGGCTTGCTAAAAGTAGATAGCAATATGTGGCATACTACTATATTTAGATAATGTGAAACCAACCAGAATTGAACACATAAAAGCAAATTTATAATGAAAGTTTCAGCAAATACTGGAAAAGGATTATTATAATTATTATGTTATTATATATATATATATATATATAAATAAATAAAAGTATATGTTTAGCTTAAGTTGGAAATCAGCATCCAAAAGTTGACACGTGTTGACGTGGGTACCAAAATTAAACACAAAAAAAGAAAGTGGACTCTTGCTGGATTAGGTTTCAACTTTCAAGTTTGAAAGTCTTCTCCAAATCCAATGAACTAAATACTAAATTCGCAGAATATTTGCTGCTTTTAGGGCACCAAAATTTAAAGTAGATACTTTTGATGACTAATAATAATTTCTTCCAACCAAAAATCAACACATCCACCTCATTACTCTCCTAGAATAGTATTATTACCTGGCCCTAATAATAATAGTCAATTTAATCAAGCTTCTCGAAAGTACAACTTACTTATTTCTAAAAATAAAATTGATTTAGAGAGTTGAGGTGTTCGATCAGATTTATAAAAGTTTTTGAATGGTAGTAAAACTGTTTTTCAAAAACTAAAAAAGTAAATATTTCGAATTACTCTGGAATCTTGACCAAGTTCAACATAGTTTAATTATAAAAAAAATAAAAAGTATTTTTCAATTTGATTAGCCAAAGAAAAAATCAAAATAAGCAGATTCTCAAGTTTCACCTAACGATTATAACTTAGTAATAAGTATTAGCATGTTATAACAATCGGGTTCCGTCGTTATAGAAAAGCCAACGGGAAATTTTTTTGGGTCGGAAAACTTTTTCGTAGTAACTTGGAATTTTCCAACCTAGTCCAAATTTGGACGAAATCGAAGTCGTTGAGGTGTAGGGAAATATGGTAGCAATCGAGTGACTTATTATGATTTTAATTACATGAGTAGTTAGATAAGTCGTTAAGAAATTCGTATGACTTTACATAATTGAATTCGGGTAAGTAGAACTCCCGGAATCGATCTTAGCGTGAAAGATATTTTCTGAGCGTCGTAGGTTAAAGGTGTATTGTGGAATGAGGGTCTTGAAATTATTAAAATAGCTCACTGTTTCGTGCAAGCCGCTTTGGCAGTGGTTTTGGTCGCTCTGGCGGTGCCGCTGTGGCGGGCCATACGTGACTTAAAGTCATAAATAAACCCCAAAACGACTTTATTCTGCACTTTTCAACTTTTAGAGCTAGGAGACGACCCCATACGAGTTCTTGACCATTTTTCACTATTCTTGAGGCTAAATATAAGATTTTAACTCCCCGAATCCTTTTTTCGGTCCGTAGAACGTAATCTAATGGGTAAATATTGATGGGGGAGGGTTTTGATCCATAATCTATGGTGGAAACAACCCTAATTGGGACAATTGGGATCATGGGTTTGATCTAGGGTTCATAGAATTGTTAGTATCCGGGTAATTAGTGATTGCTTATTGATTCCCGTATTATATTGATTGTTTGTAGACCAAGAACAAGCGGAACGAATTCGGAAAGGGAAGGATCAAGTTTCTTAGGGTTTCAAAGCTTATTTCGAGGTAGGTGATGGTTGTGATTCTATGATTGTGTGTTGTGTGTGTTCTTGCTTCATTATGATACTTATATGTATGTGAATGTTGCATTATTGATCACGCTTGTTGTAAATGAGATAGAGGAGTGATGAATGCCATGAATCATGACTAAATTGTATGAACTTGAGAAATACTTGTGATTGTGATTGTAGTGTGTTGAATGGATCGGTTGTCACGTTCTGGCATAACTAATTGGGATCGGTTGCCACGTTTCAACATAATTATGGGATCAGTTGCCACGTTTCGGCATAAACATTAGATCAGGTGCCGCATTTTGGTATGCTAACTGTTTGGGTTTGGGTTCAATGAGAGGACCAATGACTTGTCATAATTGTGTATCTTGAGAAATGTGAAGTTGTTCGTTGTTTTCATAAATGTTGATAGTATTGTATATGTTCGATATATGCATGTGATTATAATGCTGTATTGACTTGCTTATGTTACACTTAGTGGGATAGCCGCGCGATCCTACCAGTACACTGTGGTTGTGTACTGATACTATACTTGCTCTTATTTTTGTTGAGTATATGGCAGCTTCTTGCGGCTATTGACAGGCTTCGCTTAGAAGATCAGTGATCATCGTTCGAATTCAAGGGTGAGTCAATTCTTTCGGGATGCCATGGGTTCTCTTTCGTCTATGTCCACATTTCGGACTTAGACTTTTCTAGTTAATTATTAGTGCATTAATTTGGGGTTGTATCCCTTCTTGTTTAGACTTGTTGAACTTTAGATGTTTTGGTACATTGACTTTCAGGTTCTAGGTGTATTTTCCGCATTGTTTAATTGTTAGATCTTTTGGAAGTTTATGAGAACTTCAGTCCTTAGCTATTTAACTTGCTTTCGTAACTTAAATGCTTTAGTTTTTGGTTTAGTTGCTTGGTTTGGGTTGTAGTAGTGGTTCTCTAATCGGAGGGTTAGTGTGGGTGCCAATCACGATGGTCTGGATTGTGACACATACTCAAGTATTTTTATATTTGAAAATATTTGACGGTAGATATCTCATTTTATACCTTATGAGTATTCCCTTCGTTCCAAATTAGTAGTCATTTTAGCTTAAAAGGCTTATCACTTCAGAAATTTAAGATCGAAGTTGATAATAATTCCAATTATATCCTAATATTAGAGTAGTAAAAAATAAATCAATATTGTTCAATACATAAAACATTTACTAATCAAGAGGGAACTTTACATTTATATTTATTATTCTCTTAATAAATAATATGAAAGAGCTAGTAAAATGAGATGAAGGAAATTACTTTTATTATCAGACAAATATAATGGCATATTTAAATATGGAACCATACTGTACCACACACATTATCACGGAGGGATCACTATACTCCCTTTTAGGGGTGTTCATGATTTGGATAAAAACCGAAAAATCAAATCAAACCGATTAAATGAATCGATTTAATTTGAGTTTTGATTTGGTTTGATTTTAGATTGTTAAGAATCGATAGTATTTGGTTTGGTTATGGTTTTGTTCGAAAAAAATCGAAGAAATAACTGAACCAAACCAACAAGTTATATACATAAATTTTATTATTATGCATTCATAATATATTATATTAATAAACAATTTTAAAGATTTTATATATGTTTCATCAAAAATTATTTATAATTTACTTATGAAAGAAAAAATGTCCAAGGTGAGAACATTTTTCTTATTGATTTCATGTATATGAGTGTCTATGGAAATTCTTTGTGGGACTGAAAATGTCATTGTCTCTTTCTTCTATGCCAAAATAGTAAATTTTGAAGTTTTATTCAGTAAATTCAATGATTGAAAGTTCTGTAATGCAGTCATTCTAACTATTTTTTCGTTTGAATGGATTGTTGTCACTTTTTTCACGTTTTGAATGAATTGTTTCTTTTATGTTTATGTATGGTTAATAACCAAATAATCAAATCAAACCAAACCAAACAGAAAACAACTAAATCGATAAATGTATATTATATTTGGTTTGGTTTGGTTTTGATAATTTTAAAATCGATTAAGTCGGTTTGGTTTTGTTTTTGACCATTAACCAACCCAAACCAACCTGTGAACACCCTTACTCCCTTTGTTCATTTGTACTTGTCCATATTTAGATATCTAAATATTAAAAAATATATTAATATGTAATGTAATAAAGATAAGCCAATATAAATTGATAAATTATTTATGTTTTAATATAAACATTGAACAAGTATAAATAGAATAGCGTGTTTTATTACATAGTTAGCCCTACCAGATGCTCGCTTAAAGCGGAGCAACACCATATTTTATGGAAAAGTTACTATAAATAGGGAATAAATGTTTTCTTTTTCTTAAAGTTTGGTTCTACCAATTTGTTACTACTACTTTTTACCTAAAAAAGATGAATTGATATTAAATAAAGATTTTATACTAATATATTTTTCCATTTGACTGCATAATGGTTGATTTGATTCCAGTAACTTTATTTTCTGTGTAAAGTAGGAAAACTAGTAAAGGGTGCTTGAAATATTTTTATTTAGATTATCTTAAACAATTGTTTGACATGAGGTTTAGTGCAAAGGCTAGTTCCAAAATAATTATCATGTTTCGCCAATTATAAATGGAGGGAGTGAAGATTAAGGGATAGGGTCGGGCATAGTTTGATTCAATAAAAAATTCAAATGTTTTGGATATAATTTGATTTGGATTTTTAGATTATGGATTGTACTTTGATTTTTTATTTTTAAAGTTTATAGGTTTTACATTGGATATTTAATTTAATACTACAGATTTTTGGATATTCAAAAATCCAATTCTTTTATGCCTTGTATTCAAATTTACCCATATTATATGAGTCAAATGCTAATTGATAAGAGTATATATATACTGTATTGATATCATTAGTGTTTCTTGTTTAGAAATTACTCAATATTAGTTAAAGAAGTATAGTAAAACCTCTATAAATTAATAAAGGTGGGACCATGAAATTTTATTATTTTATAGAGATATTATTTAATCGATAAATTAATATTTATTAATTTTAAAGAATGGTTTGAGATTTAATGAAGGTTAATTTTGATTATATCAAAATCATTGTATCTACTAATTTATGTATCATATAAAGTATAACGAATCCATCAATATCATTGTATCTTACTAATTTCAACCTTGTGATGTTGTAATAATAAGAGCTTTCAAGATGTATTATCGTAACAAATTTTATCGTAGGATATTAGAAGGCTATGAAGTGGGACAAACTAATCCAACAAAGATTAATGTTTTAGATGCTATTAATTTTGCAATCCCTGCTTGGACAACAAATGTTTAGCAAAAGACAATAGCAAATTGTTTTCGACACTATAAAATTCGTTCGGGGGATGGCAATTAACTACCTAATTTTTTAGTGACGTGGCAAGCCACATGGAACTAATTCCTCTACCTAAGCGTTGCTAACTTGGATTCACTACAAAAGAACTAGACCTTTTAGCGGCGATAAAAGTCGCCACAAAATCCCAAAATATTGCCACTAAAGGTTATGAGTGATTTTTAGTGGCGACTAAGGTTGCAACAACCATTCCCTAGTATAACATATTTTTTCAACAAAAAAGCATGGTAATTAATTTTCGGTTGCAACCTAATTTTCTAAAATAAATAATATGCACTATCAATATTAAAAACATCCAATATTATTACGAAAATCATCAAAATTACTTCTCGATTCAAATCTCCTACTACTTAATGCATCATTGTACATTTTATGAATTTACATATGACATAAAAATAAAACATATAGTGTCTTGAAACTCCTTCTTGATCTATCTCATTTGTGATTTTTTAAAAATAATAAAGAAAAAAAATAAAAAAAATAAGAATTTAATGTTAAAAATCAGTTAAAACCTTCAGTGACGATATTCTGGGATTTTGTGGCGATTTAAGTCGCTACTATTGGTCTAGTTCTTTTGTAGTGAATCCTAGTTGGCAATGCTTAGGTGGAGGGATTAGTCCCGCGTGGCTTGCCACGTCACTAAAAATTTGGGGTGTTAACTCTTGAGGATATTTGTGGTCTCTTAGGATAACAACGGGGGCATTTTTGATCCCAAAATGTAAGAAATGGTATAAGTGGTCTATTTCACATAGTTCAGGGGCAATTTTGACCCTCTTCCGATTAATTAATAACAATTCGTCTTATGCCGAATTGAACCAATTGCCTCAATTTGATCGAAATTGTAATTCACGTGGTTATTTTCTTAAGTCAAATTGACCACATTCTTGGTTTCGTTTTGAAGACCCTTTTTCATCCAATTTATTAAAACGAAAATTGGCCCATATTTCAGCCCATATGTTCATCACCAAACAACACGACCTCAATTTCCATTCCCAACACCAACAACCCAGCCCACTATCTCAGCCCACAACTAACAATACAAGCAGCAATACATACAACGGCTATATCAGTGACCCCTACGCTCGTCCGCAACCCAAAAACGCGTACCCAGCAGCGCGTGTGTACCAGATCATTTCGAGAGTAATCCACCTGTCGTAATCTCCTTGAATCAACGACTCTTTTCAAAAATCCGTTGAGGATTCCTACAAATTAGAGCTGGCAAGATTTTTTTTTTTTTTTGAATTTCAAAGTCAATTTTCATCCATTCTTCACCTAAAATCAGTCCTATTTTCCCTCTATATAAACTCGTCTCCACTCCTCAATCTAGGGTTACGAAAAAGAGAATACAAAAGCTAAAATCAAAGAAAGAATCCATCAATTTCTTTTTAGACCTTCATTTCTTCAAAGCTTTCGTCGGAATTCGGTGAAATTCCCGCTTGTGTTCATTGCTGCTCCAAGTTCGTTTGTCTCAGTTCTCTGCCCGTCAAAAGGTAATATTCACTCTGGTTCATGTCCTTGTTGTTCTTAATGTGTGGATTGTTTAACTCTTGACTGTGTGCGAGAGGTGATTAAGAGTTAGATTCGAGGAGTCTTTTAATAATCGTTGATTCAAAATGGTTTGATACAATTGGCTTTGTAACTATACCGCTTTGATTTCCTTGTTCGCCATTCAGTGTTGATTTCCATGTTTACTGCTTGTACCTGTTTCGAAAATGTTTTCATATTGTTGCCATGAAGTGTGTTTCAGTTTCATCTTGAGATATTGTAGTTGTTGCATTCTGGCCCTTGTCTTTTACCCTTGCTTGCTTGGATTAAGTATTTGAATCCAGTACACTAGTTGTTCTTATTGTTAAAATCTGTGTTTTAGCCTCTTTATTTAAATTTGATTCAAAAATGGATTAACAAACTGATTAATTCAAGTTTTGTTGCTTCTCTTTTCTCTGTTCGAGTTTATTTTATCGCTAACTTGATTAGTTATGTTTTGTTGTTTCTCATCTGAAATCTACTTACTTTTGAACCCTTGTGGAATTCATTTTGTCATTATTTTACTCTGTTTTCAAAATCTAAGTCTTTAACTTTATTTGCTGCAGGTTGGAATCATTTTCGTTTAGGCGTAGGAGTTTCGAACTAATTAATGGTTGAAGTAGCCGGACATTTGAAAGATTCATATGAAGTGATTTTGTTCTTTGAATTACTACTATTAAAATCTTTCTTTTGGAGTATTCTTGATCACTGGTAGAATCTCTTTACATTAGTTTTGAAATAATTGCTTAGTTCATTACTAAAGAGCGCATGCCTTCCTCAAATGATTTCTCTGGCATATGCTATTCAAATCCATGTTTAGCTGACCACAAAATGAATGTGCATATTTTGGAGTAATTGGATTATTTTTCTTAATACAACTTGGTCATATCTTGATGGTCATTTCATTGTTTTAGTAGGGTACAAATGTTTGTATAAGTTAACATTTTTCCTTTGCTCATGATATCATACTCTCTCCGTTCCATTTTATGTGACACTTTTTGGATTTCGAGATTCAAACAAGTCTATTTTTAATCGTAAATTTTTCATAGATCTTTTAAACATTTTTGAATTATCAATTATTCTGACTTATAATACCTATGCAATTTAAATAATGTTTTAATCTCTCTTTTCTGCCTTAAGTTACAAAATGTTAGCTTTAAATAATTGATATAGTAGTTAGTCTCTATTTGTCTTAAGTTATAGAATGCCACTCTAATTAACTTTGTGTTTATTGTGATTCCTCCTCTAGATACAAATACTTTATGTAGTGTTTTCCTTAAATGTTGGCGTGTAAACACTTGCATCAGTTTGATCCATTTCTTTTAGATTAAATAAGTTCAATTTTCTCTTGTTGTGATTTCAACCGTGCTTTGTTATGACTAAGTGATATGATGCTACTTTACGGCTTATTATCCGATTATAGCATAGTGGTTTGAGCTAATGAAATATATGTCCTCTTCACTTGCACACTTACTGTTGTGCCGTAATTTCACTAACCTTTAGAAAAATCACTTTTTGAAATGTTCTAAGTATAAAACATCTTAAGAAAAATACTTAGAAGAGAGTCGCCATTTAATTTTTTAAAGAAATTAAGAAAACTTATAATTTTCAAAGATTTAAACAGAAAAAATCATTTGAAAACATATCTCTTAAGAACAAAATGTTTAACTTAATTAGAAAGTATAATTTGATCCACATAAATAAAATAAAAAATATATATATTAAAAGTTAACCAACACAAAAAAAATAACTTATCTTTTGGGGAGTCTAATTAGGTTAATTAAAAATTATAAAGTTAGAGTTAAACAACAATCAATAAATAATCACAATTAAATAATTAAAGAGTAAGGGAGAAATTGAATTTGGGCCTCCTTTTGGGCCAATTTCGCTGGATTTTTTGGGCTAATCCAATTCCCCTTTTTGCGTATACGCTGGGCGTATATCAGTGTATATAAGCATATAAATCAGCTCTTTTCATGTATCTCTTGCTTCCGAACACCTGTATTTCGCCTCAGCCCTGTATTCCGGCGTTTTTGACGTGTATATCTCTATATAATGAGTGTATATTGCTATATACAATATGTATACAGCCCATTTCTAACTTTACAAGACTTGTTTCAGCTTTCTTAACCTATAAGTCAGCTTCTCAAGACCTGTTCCTCACTTTGGCTGGCGAGAGAGCTGGAAAAGCAAAAATCGAGCCTTTATGGCTCAACTCGGAAACGCAAGGTGGATAAATCCACCATGAACACGGAGGGGTTCATGTGAGAAAAGAAAGAAAGAAAGAATAAAATTAGCGCTTTGAGATAAGAAAATAAAGGCGGTTTAACTTAGTTGAAAAGAGTAACTTAAGCAGTTCAAACCAAAATATAACCAAAATATAACTAAAAGCTATTCATTAAATCTCAAACAAATTAGATGGCTTTAAGAAGAATAAAAGAAAAATGGACTAACTATACATCAACAAGCAACACATCTAAAGCTTGGCAATGGCAAAAATGCATATGAACAGCAAGAACAACAAGAAATAAAATGATTTTCATCACACACCCAAATAATAAAAATAAAAACATGGCATGGATGCAGCCATAGATCATGTCTCTTTGGGTACTATATACTTAATATATCACTTTGAGGAAGGCATACAATGACATGAAAAAAAAACTAAAAAAAAAACTAATAGTAATGAAATCATGCAACAGTGAACATCCATTTAAGCTTAGTACAAAATCACTTCCTTTTGATAAAATAGGCAAACTGATTGAGGAAGTTTACTATATTTTATGGAAAGTAAGTGTACAAAACACATTCTTTAATAAAAAGAATATATATAGGGGCAAGCGGGATCACTATAGGAACAGAGAGGGTGTGAAAATAACTATTTCTTATCAATTGACATGCCAAAAAGCGAAGCGGAAATCGCTTCGCTTTCTGCCTATTTGGGTCCATTTCGTAAAATACAAACTCTATTTCATATATATTTTGACAAATACTTCGAGTCAGACTAGAGACTGAAGTAGAAGAGTAGAAGATGGCCTGAGACTGAGAGAAGGCGGCCTCTCTCGGGCTTGGGAAAGACAAATTGGCCGAGAGTGTTGTGTACATGATGAAAGTAAAGTCACATATGAATGCCTCAAGATAGGGGAAGAGTGAGGCATGCACTTTGCATGTGATGAACTCTTTTAACAGTTTAGGAAAAATAAAATAAAATATAGTTAACCCAATTAACTTAACTAGATAGTGAAACACATACACACAAAGAGAACCTTGTATTTGAAATGTATTGACATGACCATGGATGTTAAAGAAAAAATCAAGGTGAATACATAGTTGTGGGGTTCCCGAAATAAATAAGCAGAATTTCAAACAATTACTCGTACTTAAATGACAAGGAAATCACATCTTTTAAATAAAGGATATAACCCATTTAGACATTCATACTAAAAATTAACAAAAAACTCGAGCTAAAAAGAACGACAAATCTTACTTAACTATTATGATAGCAACCCCAAAACTCTATTCAAAGAGACCTTGATAAACGATTGAAGGGCCTATCGTTGGAAGGTAGAATAACTTAGGTCTAGATACATTCAAATGAAAAGTTATCGAAATGACGAATAGTAAAGATACAAAAACGAATTTAAACAATTATATCAATTTATATTGTGGATGGTCAAAATTACCCGTCAACAACTGTCCCTCGTTTGACTTGGATTGATGAAAGAAATTCGAGGCAAATGAAATTGACGAATCCAATTTTGACCGACCACCTCTTCATCTTCCATGAAAGGGGCTTTTGTACGGACTTTAGGAATTATGGCCGAACCCCAATAATGGGTTTCCTACATATCTCAGATTATATGAGAATTCAGGCCACTTGTAGTTCGATACGTATGATTTTACACACGATTTTGAAAGAATTCAAAAGATATCGAATTATGTAGGGATCAGAATGCTCGGGAATAAGATTTAGAGAGAACACGAATACAACCAAATTTTCAACACTGGTCCCGCCTACATATCCCTCAACCTAGGGAATCAGGCTGCTTGTATCAACTCGATCGGTTCGAAAAGGAAATCTATTATGCTAGATCACCTTCGATTCTGGAAGAGTGACAAATAAGTCGAGTATGAAAAAGAGGCTTGCAATCTCTCATCCATGAATGTGGTGCACTTCACACCCATAACTGAGAACTTACACGGACATAATTTCTAAAGCTCTTGGAGCATTGCCACTCAGATTGGAAAGCTGCTTCCGGGGGACAAAAAATTTCCGGATGCGAAACTGAAATCGACAAACCCAAAAGATAAACCCATGTGCCTTCTGATAGGGGTGTGGTTTGATTGTGGTGGAAGTCGCTCCTTTACTCGCGTCCTAAGAGTTTGACTCCTCTTCGGACTATGCCCCAGTTCAGGCATTCCCATGTCAGGCATTCTCAGGTCAGGCATTCTCAGGTCAGGCGTTCTCGGGTCAGGCATTCTCGGGTCAGGCATTCTCAGGTCAGGCATTCTCGGGTCAGACGTTCTCGGGTCAGGCATTCTCGGGTCAGGCGTTCTCGGGTCAGGCATTCTCGGGTCAGGCGTTCTCGGGTCAGGCATTCTTAGGTCAGGCATTCTTAAGTCAGGCATACTCGGGTCAGGCATTCTCGGGTCAGGCATTCTCGGGTCAGGCATTCTCAGGTCAGGCGTTCTCAAGTCAGGCGTTCTCAAGTCAGGCATTCTCAGGTCAGGCGTTCTCAAGTCAGGCGTTCCCAGGTTAGGCGTTCCCAGGTCTGGCGTTCTCTGTCAGGATAATCAGGTCAGGCGTTGTCAGGTCAAGTGTTCTCGGGTCAGGCATACTCGGGTCAGGCGTGCTAAGGTCAGCTGTTCTCAGGTCAGGCATTCTCGGGTCAGGCGTTCTCGGGTCAGGCGTTCTTAGGTCAGGCATACTCGGGTCAGGCATTCTCAGGTCAGCCGTTCTCGGGTCAGGCGTTCTTAGCTCAGGCATACTCGGGTCAGGCGTTCTTAGGTCAGGCATACTCGGGTCAGCCGTTCTCGGGTCAGGCGTTCTTAGCTCAGGCATACTCGGGTCAGGCGTTCTTAGGTCAGGCATACTCGGGTCAGGCATTCTCAGGTCAGGCGTTCTCGGGTCAGGCATACTCGGGTCAGGCGTTCTCGGGTCAGGCGTTCTTAGGTCAGGCATTCTCGGGTCCTGCATTCTCGGGTCAGGCGTTGTCGGGTCAGGCGTTCTTAGGTCAGGCATTCTCGGGTCCTGCATTCTCGGGTCAGGCGTTCTCGGGTCAGGCATTCTCGGGTCAGGCGTTCTCGGATCAGGCATTCTCGGGTTAGACATTCTCAGGTCAGGCGTTCTCGGGTCAGGCATACTCGGGTCAAGCATTCTCAGGTCAGGCGTTCTCGGGTCAGGCGTTCTCGGGTCAAGCGTTCTTAGGTCAGGCATTCTCAGGTCAGGCGTTCTCGGGTCAGGCGTTCTCGAGTCAGGCATTCTCAGGTCAGGCGTTCTCAAGTCAGGCATTCTCAGGTCAGGCTTTCTCAAGTCAGGCATTCTCGGGTCAGGCGTTCCCAGGTTAGGCACTCTTAGGTCTGGCGTTCTCTGTCAGGCTAATCAGGTCAGGCGTTGTCAGGTCAAGTGTTCTCGGGTCAGGCATTCTCAGGTCAGGCGTTCTCGGGTCAGGCGTTCTCGGGTCAGGCGTTCTTAGGTCAGGCGTTCTTGGGTCAGGCGTTCTCGGGTCAGGCGTTCTCGGGTCAGGCGTTCTCGGGTCAGGCGTTCTTAGGTCAGGCATTCTCGGGTCCTGCATTCTCGGGTCAGGCGTTCTTGGGTCAGGCATTCTCGGGTCAGGCGTTCTCGGGTCAGGCGTTCTCGGATCAAGCATTCTCGGGTCAGGCATTCTCAGGTCAGGCGTTCTCAAGTCAGGCGTCCTCAGGTCAGGCTTTCTCAGGTCAGACGTTCTCAGGTCAGGCGTCCCCAGGTCAGGCGTTCTTAGGTCTGGCGTTCTCTGTCAGGCTAATCAGGTCAGGCGTTGTCAGGTCAAGTGTTCTCGGGTCAGGTGTTCATTATTTTTTATTTGAGTTTAGAGTCTTAGTTTTTTTTATTTAACTTGGGACTTTCCTAGATTTTATACTTTCCTCGAATTCAACTCTTGTAACTAAACCGTTCTATACTCAATTAAGGAATAGAGTTCAAAAAGTTTTTGTTTTCATTGTTTAAGCAGCAATTTCTTATTTTTTTTTCATAAAGCTAAAATAAAACAAAAAAGGGATTTATTCTCATGTCAGGCGTGCTAAGGTCAGCTGTTCTCAGGTCAGGCATCCTCAGGTCAGGCGTTCTCGAGTCAGGCGTTCTTAGTTCAGGCGTTCTCGGGTCAGGCGTGAGTCAGGATTTCTCGGGGCAGGCAGTTTTTTAACGCCTTTGTAATGAGTTGGGGAATCACCACTCACACAATTTTTTTAACGCCTATTCCCGTATTTACAAGCCTTTGTTAGGAACTACCCAAAATCCTTGATTCTTCGTGTGTTGTCCATGGATCTGGCGCTCTGGAGCACTCAAACTTTTTATCTCAAAAAACTTTACGAGGACCTCCGTAATGAGTTGGGGAACCACCACGTATACTCATACCATTTTCAACACATATTTCCGCATTGACATACCATTATTTAGGAATTACCCTAATTTCTTAACTTTTTGTGTATATTGAGCCCATTGATCTGACGTCCTAGAGCATAATTTTTTTTTCTCAAAAAACCTTATGAGGACATTCGTAATGAGTTGGGGAACCACCACGTATACTCACACCTTTTTTAACACATATTTCCGCATTTACAGGCCTTTTTTAGAAATTACCCAAAATTTTCACTTTTAATAGCCCATGGATCTAGTGCCCTGAAGCACAATTTTTCTCTCTAAAAAACCTTCATATAAAGACCCTTTTTTAGGAATTAACCAAAATTCTCGATTTTTCGTGTGTTATATAGCCCATGGATCTAGCGTCGCGGAATGCCTAATTTTTCTCTCTCAAAAAGCTTTATGAGGATCTTCGTAATGAGTTGGGGAATCACAACGTAAACTCACACCATTTTTAACGCCTATTTCTGCATTTATAGGCCCTTTTTAGGATTACTCAAATTCTTCAATTTTTCGTGTATATTATTAGACACTTGATCTGGCGCCTCGGAGCACACAAAAATTTTTCTAAAAATAGTTTACGAGGAGCTCCGCAATGAGTTTGGGAACCACCACGTATACTCACACTATTTTTAACGCTTATTTCCGCACTTACAAGCCCTTTTTAGAAATTAGCCAGAATCTTTGATTTTTCGTATGTAGAACCCAATTTTGGGAAACACCACGTATACTCGCACCATTTTAGTTCCTATTTCCGCATTTACAAGACTTTTTAGGAATTACCAAAATTCTTTGATTTTTGGAGTACTGGAACTCGCGTCCCGGAGCACCGTAAATTTTTATAATAAGTTGGGGAATAACCACATATACTCACACAATTTTTTAACACCTATTTCCGCAATTACTGACCCTTTTTTAGAAATTACCTAAAATCCTCAATTTTTGGTGTGTTATTGCCCATGGATCTGAAGCCCCGAAGTACTCAAAAAAAATTCGCAAAAAACTTTATGAGCACCTCCGTAATGAGTTGGGGAACCAACACGTAAACTCACACCATTTTTTAACGTCTATTTCCACATTTACATGCCCTTATTAGAAATTATCCAAATTCTTGATTTTTCGTGTATATTATTAGCCCATGGATATTGCGCCACGGAGCACCAAAATTTATTTTTCTGAGAAAACTTCATGAGGATCTGCGTAATAAATTGGGATTTACTACAGATATTCACACAATTTGATAATGCCTTTTCCCGCATTTACATGCCTTTTTTAGTAATTACCCAAAATCCACAATTTTTTGTGTGTTTATAGCCCATGGATCTGGCGCCCCGGAACACCAATTCTTTTTTCTCAAAACACATTATGAGGACCTCTGTAGTGAGTTGGAAACCACCACGTATACTCACCCCATTTTATACACATATTTCACATTTATAGGTCCTTTTTTAGGAATTGCTCAAAATCCTTGATTTTTCTTGTGTCATAGCTCATGGATCTGGCGCCCCGAACCATCCAAATTTTTTTCTCTCAAAAAACTTAATGAGGACCTCCGTAATGAATTGGGAACCACCACGCATACTCACACTATTTTTAACACATATTTCCGCATTTCCAGATCCTTTTTTAGAAATTACCCCAATTACTCGATTTTTTGTGTATATTAGCCCATTGATCTGGCACCTTGGACCAATAAAAAAAATTCTCTAAAAACTTTATCAGAACCTCCGTAATGAGTTGGGGAACCACCATGTATCCTCACATCATGTTTAACGCCTACTTCCGCATTTATAAGTCATTTTTAGGATTTACCAAAAATCCTAGATTGATTATCTGTTATAGACAATGGATCAGGTTCCCCAAAACGCCCAATTTTTTTTCACAAAAAACTTTATGAGGACCTCTGTAATGAGTTAAGGAACCACCATGCATACTCACACTATTTTTAACGCTTATTTTCGAATTTACAAGGCCCATTTTAGGAATTACCCAAATTCCTAGATTTTTCGTGTATATTAGTTCATGGATCTAACGCCTTGGACCACCAAATTTTTTTTTCTCAAAAAATTTATAAGGACCTCCTTTATTAGTTGGGAAACTACCACATATACTCACACCATTTTTAATGCCTATTTCCGCATTACAAGCCTTTTTAGGAATTACCCAAAATTCTTAATTTTTTCGTGTGTTATATCCCATGGATTTGGTGCTTTGAAGCACTTAAAAAAAAATTTCTCAAAAAACTTTTTGAGGACCTCTGTAATGAGTTTGGAAACCACCACGTATCTCACACCATTCCTTTTTAACGTCTATTTCTGCATTTACAGGCTTTTTTTTAGGAACTACCCAAATTTCCTCGATTTTTCGTGTATATTATCTAATGGATCGCCCTGAACCACTAAAAAGTTTTCTCAAAAAACTTTATAAGGACCTACGTAATGAATTGGAGAATCACCACATACCATTTTTAACGCCTATTTCCGCTTTTACAGGCCACCTTTCTTTAGGAATTACCTAAATTCATCGATTTTTAGCCCAAAGATCTGATGCTTCGGAGCACTGATTTTTTTTCTTTCCCAAAACCATTATGAGGACCTCCGCAATGAGTGGGGGAACCGCTACGTGTACTCACACTATTTTTAACGTTCCACATTTATAGTCTCTTTTTTAGAAATTACCTAGAATGCTTGATTTTTCGTGTGTTCCCATGAATTTGGCGCCCCAGAGCACCCAATTTTTCTCTCCTCAAAACCTTTTATGAGGACCGCCACAATGTGTTGGGGAACCACCACGTATACTCACACAAATTTTTAACACCTATTTTCACATTTACTAGCCACTTTTTAGAAATTATCCAAATTTCTCGATTTTTCATGTATATTAGCCCATGAATCTAACGCCCCGGAGCACCAAAAAAAATTTCTCAAAAAATTTTATGAGGACCTCTGTAATGAGTTGGGGTGCCACCACATATACTTAGACATTTTTTTAACGCCTCCGCATTTAGAGATAATTTTTTAGGAATTAGCTAAAATTCTCAATTTTTCGTGTGTTATAGCCCATGGATATGGCACCCCTGAGCACCCAAATTTCTTTTTGTCAAAAAACATTATGAGGACATACGCAATGAGTTTGAGAACCACCACGTATACTCACACCATTTTTTCACGCCTATTTCCGCATTTACATGCCATTTTTTTTAGAAATTATCAAAATTCCTCGATTTTTCATGTATATTAGCTAGTCCATGGATCTGACGCTCGGGAGCAGCAAATTTTTTTTTTCACAAAAAACTTTATGAGGACCTCCGTAGTGAGTTGGGGAACCACCATGTATACTCACAACATTTTTAACTCATACTTTTGCACTTACATGCCACTTTTTAGGAATTACCCAAAATTCTTGATATTTTGTGTGTATAGCCCATGGGTCCGGTGCCCTGGAGCACCCAAAAAAATTTCTCAAAAAACATTATGAACACCCCCGTAATTAGTTGGGGAATCACCACGTATACTCACATCATTTCTTTAACTTTTATTTCTACATTTATAGGCCTTTTCTTAGGAATTACCCAAGTTCCTTGATTTTTCGTGTATATCCATGGAACAGGCGCCCCAGAGAACCAAATTTTTTTTTCTTAAAATACTTTATGAGGACCCCCATAATGAGATGGGGAACCACTACGTATACTCACGCCATTTTTAATGCCTATATCATCATTTACAGGCCTTTTCTTAGGAATTACCCAATTTTTTTGATTTTTTGTGTGTTTTACCCTTGGATCTGGCGCCCAAAGCACCAATTTCTTTTTCTCAAAATACTTTAGGAGGACCCCCGTAATGGGCTGGGGAATGATCACGTATACTCACACCATTTTTAATGCATATTTCTGCATTTACAAGCCCTTTTTTGGAATTAACCAAAATCCTCAATTTTTTGTGTGTTATAGACCATGGAATTGGTTCCCTGAATAATCCAAAATTTATTTCTCAAAAAAACTTTATGAGGACCTCCGTAATGAGTTGGGACACCACTATGTTTACTCACACAATTTTTAACACATATTTTCGCATTTACATGCCCTTTTTTACAAATTACCCAAATTCATCTATTTTTCGTGTGTTATACCCATGGATCTGCCGTTCTGGAGCACCTAATTCCCCCACCCAAAAAAAACCCTTATGAGTTGGGGAACTACCACGTATACATACACCATTTTAACGCCAATTTTTGCATTTACGGGTCCTTTTTTAGAAATTACTCAAATTCCTCAATTTTTTGTGTATATTTGACCATGCATCAAGCGCCTCGGAGTACCAAAATAAATTTTCTCAAAAATATATTTTGAGGACCTCTATAATGAGTTGGTGAAACACAACGTATACTCACACCACTTTTTTACGCTTATTTTCGCATTTATAGTCTCCTTTTTAGAAATTATTCAAAATCCTCAATTTTTCGTGTGTTATAGCCAATGGATCTAGCGTCGTGGAACGCCCAAATTTTTTTGTCACAAAATTTTATGAGGATCTCCGTAATGAGTTGGCGAACCACCACGTATACTCACACATTTTTTAACGCTTATTTCCGTATTTATAGGCCCTTTATTAGGAATTACCTAAATTCTTCGATTTTTCGTGTATAACACCCAATTTTTTTTCTTTCTAAAAGACGTTTATGAGGACCTCCATAATGAGTTGTGGAACTACCAGATATACTCACACAATTTTTAACGCCTATTTCCGCATTTACAGGCCCTTTTTTAGTGATTACCCAAAAAATCCTTGATTTTTGGTGTGTTATAGCCTATGGATCTGGCGCCACAGAGTACCCTAATTTTTCCCCCAAAAAACTTTATGAGGAACTCTGTAATGAGTTGGGGAACTACCATGTAAACTCACACCAGTTTTTAACGCCTATTTCCCATTTACAGACCCTTATTAAAAATTACCCAAATCCTTGATTTTTCGTGTATATTATTAGCCCATGGATATTGTGCCTCGGAGCACCAAAAAATTATTTTCTAATTTTTTTTATGAGGACATCCGTAATGAGTTTGGGAACCACCATATATATTCACACAATCTGTTTAATGCCTTTTTCACGCATTTACAAGCCTTTTATTAGGAATTACCCAAAATTCTCGATATTTTATTTGTTATAGCCCATAGATCTGGCGCCTCGGAGTACCAATTTTTCCCCCATAAAACTTTATCAGGACCTCCGTAATGAATTTGTAAACCAACACATACTCTCACCATTTTTTAACGTATATTTTCGCATTTATAGGCCCTTTTTTAGGGATTATCCAAAATCCTCAATTTTTGTGTGTTATACTCTCCCCAAAGCGCCTAAAAAATAGTTCTCAAAAAAACTTTATGAGGACCTCTATAATGAGTTGGAGAACCACTACTATACTCACACAATTTTATTAACGCCTATTTCTGTATTTACAAGCCCTTTTTAGAAATTACCAAATTCTCAATTTTTCGTGTATATTAGCCCATGCATATGGCGCCCTGAATCACCAAAATATTTTTTCTAAAAAAACTTTATGAGGAGCTCCTTAATGAGTTGGTAAACTACCACGTGTATTCACACCATTTTTTACCCCTATTTCCGTATTTATAGTCCCTTTTTAGAAATTACCCAAATTCCTCAATTTTTCATGTATATTAGCCCATAGATATGCCTCTTCGGAGTACCAAAAAATCTTTTCTCAAAAAACTATATGAGGACCTCCGTAATGAGTATGAGAACCACCACGTATATTCACACAATTTTTTAACTCTTATTTTCGCATTTACAAGCCTTTTTTAGGAATTAGCCAAACTCCTCAATTTTTCACTACGTAGTGAGTTAGTGGTGCCTTAACTCACTACGTAGGTCCTCATAAATTTTTTGAAGTCATTTAAAAAAGGCGTGAGTATATGTGGTGGTGCCTTAATTGACTACGTATGTCCTCATAAATTTTTTGATATTTTTTTTGGGTGCTCCGAAGCGCCATATCCATGGGTTAATACACAAAAATAATTGAGGAATTTACGAAATTCATAAAAGGACCTGTAAATACAGAAATATGCGTTAAAATGGCATGAGTATACGTGGTGGTTCCTCAACTCATTCTGAAGGTCCTAAGAACGCCTGACCCGAAAATGCCAGACCCGAGAACACCTGACCTGAGAAAGGCCTGACCCAAGAACGCCTGACACGTGTCTTCATTTCAAATGAGCTTTGACATATTTGAAATTGGAAAGATGCACGCCTGACCTGAGAAGGCTTGACCCAAGAACGCCTGAGGACGCCTAACCTGAGAACGCTTGACCTGAGGAAGCCTGACCTGGGAACACCTGACCCGAGAATGCCTGACATGGGTCTTCATTTAAGATAAATAATTTTACTGCTCCGTAGCACCAGATCCATGGGCTATAACACACGAAGAATCAAGGATTTTGGGTACTTTCTAAAAAATGCATGTAAATGCGGAAATAGGCATTAAAAAATTGTGTGAGTTACAAAGGCGTTAAAAATTGACTGCCTGACCTTTTCCGTTAATTAATTAATGAGCTTCGTAATCTTAACGAACTAAAATAATTAACTTAATTATAAACTAATTAATTCAAAAATATAAACTATTTATTAACTAAACTAGTTAACCAAATATTTAAGTAAAACTAAAATCTTTTTGAGACAATTTTTGAATATTTATAACATTTAATAATTATATAAAACAATATATATTATTTGAAAATTTATAATTATTCAAATTAACTCATAAACTATTTTGAATTTTATAAAAACTAATTATTTGAAATTAAAGAAGCTCGATGATTAATCTATATCGTGGAGGATCAAAATTGGTGGTCAACCACTAATTCTTGAGTTCCAAGAGTTCAACACAAAATGTTGTCGGACAATTTCTACATCAAGATGAAAATGAATATGCTATAAACACACACAATGACAAAAGGAAAAGCATAGAGCAAAACCCCATCAATTATTTTTTAAAACAATGATTTTAAGAAAATAAGTTAATAGATAATGAGTATTTTCGTAATTCAACTTTTGACTTAAATTTTTTCCACTTTTAGTAATAGTAATATATATGATAAATGATACTGGAAGGGAATAACATGTGCTCAGCGAGGAGTCGAGGACCCAATGTCCGTCAAATTAGCAAGACATGAAATTGAAAATCATTTTGGAAAAAGTTGAAATGCTAGTTAGTGTTGGGTTCGTTGTAAGTTACTGTGAGAAGGAAAACAATTGAGCATGACGAGTTAATTGAGTACAATACTACTGGTACACATGCTTTAATAATAAAATACTATCATATATATTAATAATATATATAACAGACGTATTTTGTCTAGTTAAATCGCCTGCTAGCATTGTTGCTCATAGCTTATGATAATTCAAAATTTGAATTAAAATCCATGCTTGGTAACCAATCTTCTGCATTCCAAATATGGCATCATGGGGAGAAGTGGAGGTACCTGAAATTGAAATAAACCTGTACATTTTGTAAGTATATAGCAATGTCCGACGTATTTATTATTTAAGAAACATGATTACCAGAAAAAAATGCATTTATAATAGGTACCTCCACATCAAATAAAAGCACAAGAATAACGCGAGTTCAAAAGACCAAAAGGTATCGTAAGAGAGCTAAAACAATTAACTTAAGACATCATTAGGTTTTTCAGAGTACAATGATCAAATCTATATAAGAAAAATTAAAGTGAACAAATAGAGTACATATGAAATAACTGACTTACTGTTTCACTCGTTCAAGCGATTTAAAACGTAGGAGGAAACTATCACATTATTATCAGAAGTTCAGCACAAAAAAAGGATTGCATATTACTATTATTTTAAGTAAATAAAAACTTAGTTATATTTAATGCAAATAAAATTACTTTATTGTATATTTATGAAATTTATCTATTTTCTATATAGTACTAGATACAGACCTTGTGTCAGTACGAATCCAATATATAATTCACTGTCTCAATGTGATATATGGTGATTTCGAGATTTAAACAAGTCTATCTTTGATCGTAAATTTTTCATAAATCTATTAAATAATTTGAATAGTAAATTATTGTGACTTATAGTGTTTTTTTACGTAGTTTACAAATATATAAATTTATTTTAAAAAATTGAAGATTCCATAAGCAAATTCTCGGTCAAACTTAAACTCTCAAAATCAAAATGTGTCACATAAATTGAAACAGAGGGAATATTATTTTTTATTTTAATTTATGTGATACAAATAGAACTTGAGAAATTATTCAAATTTTAAGTTATTAATTATTGTGATTTATAATATTTTTTACTTAATTTTATTGAAACAATATATATTATTTCATTTCTCAATTTATGCGGCACATATGTAAATATTTTAAATTACTAATTATTGTAATTTGTAGTACCTCTTACGTAGTAATATATATTACCTCTCATGTCTCAATTTATAGGACATTGATATGGCCAAATTTTTTATGTCTTTTGAATATTGTAAGTTATTAATTAATGTAATTTGTATTACTTTTTGCGTTATTTTAATCAAATGCGAAATATCTTAAAGTTTTTCTTTTACATGAAATAATATTTTTTCTTGAAAGATAACAAAAATTACATTCTGATGGGATGAGTGGGTCCGGGAAAGTCCCAATAACAAAACTTTTATGCCTTTTTAGACATTTAAAAAAGGCTCAAATTTCAGTTTATTTACTAATTTGTACCAATGGATTTGATGTAAAATGGTGCAAAACAAAAGGGGCAAATGCAGCTTTGAAAAAGTAGTGTATTACCAACAAAAAGACACCGTGGAAATTAGAGGGAAAAACATGAAGCAGACAAATCTCAAAGCAAATTGTACTACCAATCAAAGCAACGTAAAAGCAAAATTACCCAGTAAATTACCAACTTGTCCTTGTCTAGAAAGCAATTAAGCAAATTTTATAACAGTCATACATATAACAAATGAAAAATGATTTACTGATAAAACATACTGAAATATGACATTATTTAATTCATATTAATCCATCCATTTGAACCCAATTAAATATCAAGGGGACTATAACCAACCCATTTATTGCTAGCGTTTGGCCATAGATTTCTAAATATTCTTGACAAATATTATTTGGGTGAAATTTGGGTGAAATTTCACCATGTGTTTGGCCATAGTATTTG